>JAMKCH010048653.1:0-42193 GCA_023653785.1 Ophioderma brevispina
CCTTCATATCCTATTTAATTCCCCAAGATAAAAATGAGTTGTTTTTATTGATAAATGTCAATTTTAGTAGAGTAGTGAAAAGGGCTTTGCAATAGGTTCATATCGCTTCTACGCACCAAACCATCAACGTATGCTTCCCTGAAACTTGGTGGTGAGTGTGCCAGTGTGATGTTATCTTTTTAAGTAGAGAATATGATACACTTAAATCACAAAGTAGCTTGAAATATATAAGGATATAATGTGAACATTTATTGCAGTTATTTCCTGTTGGAAATCAATCAAATATTTTGTGACAATTTCCATCCTGTTTTCTGAACTGTTTTTTAAATTTTTGCATTATATGCCATCTCTATAGCTACCACTGAGGGTGTGTCACAATCAAGTCCAGAGGTGGCAGCAATTAGGCTATTTCATTTAACATTCAAAATCAACATGAAATATGCATTCTAATGATGTCCAACAAGTCTAATCGTTAGGTACGGCGGTGCAGAAAGTATTTACCCGATGGTGAGTCTGTGTCACATGGCTGCAAAAGATATTATCTAAATTGGTATGGCGTGAGAGACGAATCACTCTCAGTCGCCCCATATAGCGAATGTGTGTATAATGAAACGTAATCTCAATTATCTTTCGAACGCAGGGTCTATGGACTTTTTTTGCATCATAGAGTGTCAGAAATGTTGTTCTCTTACGAGAAGTTCCCTCAACTGGGTCTGAACTATAGAACCTTTTGAGAAAATTGAACATTTCTATTCAGTAGTTTTTTTACATCACAATCTCTATGTGCTCTGACGAGCACCAAACAGTTTGCCACGGTGGGCTACGTCACCATGCTATCAAATTAATATGCACGCTCAGACTTTCCGCACGCATAATTTAGTGGCTCTTAGTGACGGCATGGATAGTGAAGCCGATCTTATCATAGAAATTTACCTGGGTTGAAAGCACAAGGCATATCTTGGAGGTCATGCCCCCCAAAAAATGACCAAATCAACTAAATCAGCCCATTTGTTCAGCGCAAATCTGCCCTGTACCGCCCTCTGATCAACTACTCCTGCCACTCTCTGTATCCTGCCTGGCATAGGGTTAGCCTTATACCTAGATCTTTCCTTGATGCATGTATTAGATTGGGTGTTTTCTTTCTCTTCTTCACAGGCTACTTCCTTCAGATTCTTTGCCTCCTAAGGACGGGAAATAGAAAATGTTGGCATGTTCATTTAATTTTTATGAGGCTGTAGCTCTATAAGAAGTTACTTGGGTATTTGCCATAATTAAAGCATGTAACCTTATTCTAAAATTGGAAGGTGGAAAAAGGGGAAATCACCAGACTCAAGTTTTTAAATTCACTCCAGAACCCCACCACACAAATTTCAGAATTCATTTTGTGCACCATCCCATAAGCTCCAATACATAACCACAGGTATTAATCAAGCAT
The DNA here is from genome assembly GCA_023653785.1 of Ophioderma brevispina. Lineage (NCBI taxonomy): Eukaryota > Metazoa > Echinodermata > Ophiuroidea > Amphilepidida > Ophiodermatidae > Ophioderma > Ophioderma brevispina. The sequence continues at coordinate 1,436 of JAMKCH010048653.1, forward strand.
TGAATAAAAGCAACTTACCTGGATCTAACAAATTTGCACTATTCTTAAACCTGTCTGAAAATTAGAATTTCATCGGTGGACAAGTTTGTGGTGTATCAGACCATGTTCTCTGCAGTGTGGTCATGTAGATTCTTGCAACTCGTTCTCAGTAAAGCAACAAGTGCTACTGTTAACGGCTTATTCAGATTACTGTGGCAGGTAAATAGTCCGCTCTTGTGATTGGTAGATTAACAATTTGGCAGTGAAGTTGCTCTATATGGCGCTCATATTTGGCGCCTTTTTGATCAGTATTGTATTTGTGCTGCTAACTGTATCAAATGGAATGCTATAGAATAAAATGCTAGAATAGGTCTATTCATAATTCAAATGATCACAAGCTGACACAAATGATTGCAACATTTTGGGAAAAACTTGGGGGAATTTGGGTAGACGTTTTCATACAGAAGTCCCAAGCATGCAAATGAGGCATTGCCATTGATTCTGTCAAGCGCTGCTGCACAACAATTTGCAGTGCATGATGGAATCAATTGTAATACCTCATTTGCATGTTTGGGACTTCTATATAAAATGTTTACCGGAATTTGGGTACTGTAGTAGAAGGCACAGGTGTACACAATGGATGTTAAAGCGGCACTGTCACATTTTCACAAAATATGGAATTTCTTAAATTTGCTCTCAAATGATAGTCTAGGCCATTGGAAGAGAGCAGACAGGTATATTTTACACATAAAAATAACATACCCAAGAACAGATACAGGTATTAATAAGGGGTCAAAGACATCCAGGTAATTTTTAGGCCAACTTTTAAGTTTGCCATAACTTTAAATCAAGAGCTGATATGCAAAAGGGCTTACGTCCATTTTTATCGAAATTGAGTTATTAGTATTACGTTATAATGCCAATAAAAATACACATTTTGGTGCTTGTTTGACTTTCATACCTCCTTCCCTTCCTGAGATATCGTAATTTTTCCCTTTTGGAAATCTTTGGGAATTTCTGGAAATTTTGACTTAAAAGGCTATAAAATCTCAGAAAAATATTTTTGTTTTCCTTTTTTGATGTTTTATGGTAGTCTTTAATGTTAACTTTTAAAACCAAAGTAAATTGTTTTAAGTCACTATGTGTGAAAAAACTAATTTTAATTAACAAAAGTTACTGTTTCGGAAACACTTAAAAAATGACAGAAAATGGCATTTTGACCAATTTAATTAAATGTTCATAATTTAAACAATAAATGAGATATTCAGTTCTTTTTTATTTTAAAAATGTCAAGGTGAATAATGTAGTGATAAAAGATTGAATCAATTTTAATCACAAAGGTGGTTTTTAGAAAAGGGGTCAAATAGTTGTTTTGCAAAAGGGCTTACATCCACTTTTTCAATTAAAGTTAATTAATAATTAAGAAAAACTAAAGATGACATTTGAACGAGCTTACCTTTTTATATTGTCTTACACTGGTTCTAAAAATTAAACTTAATATTCAATCATTATAACACCTTACTGACACCATATCAGTTTTTCCTCTTTTTCTCGAAAGTGCAAAAATGGACATATAAAGCCCTTTTGCATATCAGCTCTTCAAATGTCTATTACATGAATGCCTTAGACTCGTACTCATCGATATTAAAACCACAAAGGTGACAAATCAGTCAAACAGGGTGGATGCTGTGGGAATCAACTCCGGCATGTGTTTTCTTGATTTTAAACATCATTTCCGTCGTCTGCTGAATTAATGACTCCGGAGTCATTTCATTATAAAATTGTTCCACTTAACCATAAAGGCGCTGATTTGGGCTTAATCATTTCAGGTGAGGGCTAATGTATATCAGCTTTACAGTTTAGAAAAATCTTGAGGGCACACTTTTTCAAATGTACCAGTGTCTTTTTTATTGCCATGTTGAATGCTACTGCCAGGGAAAGCAGAATAGGTCTATCTCAGGAGGTCTATTCAAGAATCAAACACAGCTGTTTGACCCCATTCAAATTGTCTCTTTTATTTTTAGAGCAATTTCAAGCAATGGCTACACGATTGTGACAGCTGAATAAGTAGGCATCTACAAGAGCTATTTATTACCTCTGCAAAATCAGAAAAATCCATTTTGGGAATCTTGCCATATAGGCCTACAAAGGTAAGGATTTGTATGTCATAGAGCCCTCTATATGTCAATTCCCCATAGGGAGACGTGTTTGTTTTAAACTGATTTCAGAAAGAAAAAGAAAAAATCATAATTTGCCGCAATGAAATTTCGTAGAATTTACACGATGAAGTCATGGTTAATAATTCAAAATTTAGTTGTCAAATGGTGGTGAAATACTAGTTTTGGTGTTTTGATTTTGTTTGTCCTAAAAATGAGACTTTCAAACAGCTATCTATGCCAAATGATCACAGGACTTATTCTGCCACCATTTTGTGAAAAAGGGAGGAAATTATGATACAGTCTACAATCAGACCTTTTCACATAAAGTTATGGTATTCCTTTTTCATGTCTGATGTGGTACCAGGGAAAACAAAAAAATTAGTTAAAAATTTCTTTTGATTTATGATTTTTTTGGTTTCCCAGAGACAAGGATTGACTCTGGAAATTTCCCCAAATGCCCCTCTTGGCCAGCTACTGGACTACAAGGACCAGACGGGATTCTTACTCACGTGGTAGCACCTATACGGGCAGCTAAACCATGTCTATCGCGGAGCTACTGCAGAGTACACGCTGGGCTAGTTGCGGTACAGTAGCTGCAAGATATGGCTTACAAAGTACACAGTTTTATTAGGTATACAGTAATGGGGCTACTCTGCTTTACCTACCAATGGTACTGTAGTTGCCCCACTATTGGTGAGAGAAGGGGATGTGAGTTCAGACAGTACGGAAGTTAGGAAGTAGACACGCAAGCGACACGTAGCTACCCGCGGTGACCACGACGCCATTTTGAGAGTGGATACCCCCATTTCATGTTGAAATGAGGGCGCGATACAGCTTGGGGGGGGCTCTCCGTTTAGCATTTGTGAACGTTTTTTTAGGAAAATCATTACGAAATTCAATCGGGCCATCATCAAAAAACCCATAATCCACGCACTTGTAATAAAAAATGCAAATATTATGCCAAAAATTATCAAAAAAAACAAAATTGGCCATGAGAAATACCGCGCCGCGCTGAGAGCCGGGTAACCACGTAGACTGACTCCACCGACCGTGTCAGGACAGCCGCTTGTGTGTACACTATCCGTTAGCGGCAAAAATACACGAATCCTGGCGGCGAGTGTAAACGTATAGTGGGTGGGTAATCCATGTCTACTCGGTGGTAGATGTGTGTGGTAACTACATGAAGAAATTGGTCCGGTGTAGTTGAGCATAACAGGCAGTCAGTCTATAGTTACCCAATTTACATGATTTGCCCCCCATTACAAAATGAATTTAGAAAATCAAAAATTTCTTTATTTATGTCATCATGATTGATTGGGTTTTGAACGGTTGAAAGCTAATTTAGGTCAAATGGGGCCTCCTTCTGGGGGTAAAAGGGGGTCGTTCAGAAAGGGCAAGTCATGATTTTCCCAGAGTGCATTTTGGCCCGGTTGGGTTTTTTGGCCCAGTTTATTGGTAGTAACTTCTTAATGAGACTTAACCTAAACTCAGCTATTTTGTAATTCTTAGGTGCTTTCAACTGCTTTCAGAACTTTGGCAAGATTTTCATCTTGGGTTGTCTTCCTGCTATGACATCTGCAGTGCATCAGTCAAAGACATACACGGCCGGATCTTACTCATGTGGTAGCCTCTACGGCAGCTACACCATGTCTATCGCGGCAGCTACTGCAGAGTACCCACTGGGCTAATTGCCGATGCGGTACGCTGCAAGATATGGCTAACAAAGTAAACAGGTTATTAGAGTATACAGTAATGTGGATACTCTGCTTTAATACCCCATGGATACCCTGTAGTTGCCCACAGGTGGAGAGAAGGTTGATGTTGAGTAGACAGTACCGGAGTAGACACGCAGATACCACGTAGCTACCCCGGGGTTACCACGACGCCATTTTGAGAGTGGATAAATGTCATGAATGAGGGCGCTATACACTTGGGCTCGGTTTAGCATTTTTTGAACGTTTTTTAGAAAATCTTACGAATTCAATCGGGCATCATCAAAACCCCCATAATCACGAACTTGTAATAAAAAATGCAAATATATGCCAAAAATTATCAAAAAAAAAACAAATTGGCCATGAGAAATACCGCTCGCGCTGAGCTGGTGTAACGACGTAGCTACTCCACGACAAAGCAGACAGCCGCTGTGTGGTTACACTATCCGTCTAGCGGCAAAAATACACGGAATCCTGGCCGGCGAGTGTACGTCTCGGTTTGGTGTGTGGTTGGTGAATCCATGTCTACTCGGTGGTAGCTGTGTGGACTACCATGAAGAAATTGGCCGTGTACTTGGTGTGATTCCCCGGGTGTGTGATTAGGCAACTTTTCGGTCTGTCCATAATTTTTCAATCTGGCTCCCACTCAGATTTAAGAGGTCCTCCTTCCATGGTTACTGCATGAAAATGAGGAAAAGAGTTGGGAATGAAAGTATCATTTTAGATTTCATTGTGTATTTATTACCTCATATTACACAGGATCCAGTGAACAAAGTATGGTTGTATATGAATGTTTCTTAAAGCGGCACTGGCACATTTTTGAAATAGTCACCAAACTTGCTCAAAAGAACCACTGGCCCAAGACACATGGGTTATATGCCAATTGACCTTAATGACCCTGCATGACCTTGACCCATTTTGTAAATTTTCTGCAAATAAAATGCTCTGACAACCTTACTTAAAACCACCGGTCCAGTAATCATATAACATATACACATATTGACCTCTACTGACCTTATGTGAACTTTGATCCATTTTGTTAAAACCGGTTCACTTTGCAAATAAAGTGCTGTGGCTACCATGAACTTGAGCAAAACCACCATTGGCACAAGACTCGTGGTGTACACGGATTTACCTCTAATTACCCTCAACCTGACATTTGACCCCTTTTTGACAATATACATAAACAATATTTTGTCTTCAAGTAAGAGTTGTATAACCCCAAAATTTGCTCAAAAGAACCACTGGCCCAACACTCACAGGGTATATGTCAACTGAACTTTCATAACCCCTACATGATATTTGACTCCATTTTGTCAAAATCTAAAACACTGTCTTCTGCAATAAAATGCTATGACATACTAACAGCAATTACTGATCCAGGAATTAAGGGGTATGCATGACCAATATGGGATATGCACAGAGTGATCTCTAATGACCTCTCTGTGACATTCCTCCATTTTGTCAAATTCTATACACCTGCAAATGCTGTGACCCTCAAGCTTAATCAAAGAACCACTGGCCCAAGATTCAAGGGGTACATATGTAAAAGCTGATTGACCCTACACAAGCTTTGACCCATTTTGTTACCCCCCTAGCACTTAAGCAGAAGGGGAATTTTGTCATAGGTAAATCTGTCGTTGGTGTCTGTCCGTTTGTCTCCGCCTGTAACCGTCAGACCCCACCCATTTACTGTGTCATCATTATTTGTGCATATGCATATTTGCTATGATGGGCTCATTACCAAGAAAGGTGAACTTCTACCAGATCCCAATGCCCAAATTTGATGAAATTTGGTATAATCGTCTGCAAATTGGGTGCTATAACCATTAATTGCTTAAAAAAACTGAGACAAGGCACATGGAGTGTGCACAGATTGATCTATAATTAGTGACCACTTTCCTTTCACTCCATTTGGTGAATATTTCTTCTAACTTACATTATAAGGGGTTCCCAAAAGATAAGTTCCCACCTAAAATTCGAGGACATTTTGTTGCATAACTTCACTTAGAACTGGATGTTTATAAATATCAAAAAGTTTTGAAGAGAGGAAACATTTGGCTCGGCCACAAACGTCGTTGCTTTAAAAAAAAAACACTTTTGGGTTTCACACCACTAAATACTGGTCCCATTCATTCCTGTACACAATGGGTGAGATGAAAACGTCATTTTCTCCTCAATGGAACGTCTCAGACCTTAAAGCTAACATTCTGTTTGAAGATCATCATATCTCCTACCCAATCAAATTAGGGTAGTTATCCCAAATTTTTCGAGCTACTGGACCGTGAAGACTAGCATGCACCGTGGACCCTGGAGGTCACAGCACTTTTTCAGTCAGGTGTTCCCTGTAAGAATACGGTTAAAATTGGTTTGTCGGATCAAAATAACATATCAATGACAACCTTTTCTTGATATTCCTACAGATTTTATACTTGTAGCACCCATGATTTGCAACCCAGATCTCGCCATTTCTCTCAGTTTTTAGGGTATACTTAGGCGAGGGTCACTAGAAAAAATACACCTAATTTGCAGTGGGGGCTGGACTTACCTGTTTCTCATGTTATTTACTGGTGTGAATCCTTTGGCATCAACACATGCTCCCTTTTTCCAAAAATGATGTTGTCAGAAAAAGTGGCACTTTACTGTATTCAAAGGTCTAAAGTCAAGAAAGTATCAATTTACAACAAGGACTTAATTTCCTTTCTTTATATTCATTGCGGTCTTAAGTAAACAAGCTTAAACCATTAATGCATAGGCAAACAAATGAACAAAACAAGACAAATATGCAGGCAAACAAGCAATGAGATGAGAATTGAGTAAGCAACACCACTCGAAATGTGAAGCAGATCGGCAAATAGAGGAGAACTGGCTCAACGCGGTGGAATTATCCAGTGAGCATGGAACCACATTCATCGACAGAACATCAGCAAATTGGTATAATTTGCAGAACATCAGCAAATCAGCATGTGTAAACACTAAAATGATGTAATCAGGGCAGATGGAGGAAACATTGACTATTGAGTCTCACCCTGAATGACAAAACAATCAAAGCTTATTTTGATTTGAAACGGGCATTTCAAACATTACCTCTTTCTTTCATAAAAAAGAGCAATAAGCAAAGAAAAATTACTATTTAAAGCTTACACCTCATTCTTTATTTTCCTGCATATTTGTCTTGCTTGTTTATTTGTTTGCCCATGTCTTAAGCTTATTTACCATGCAATCGCTATGAATATGGAAATGAAATCGTTGTTGTAGATTGTTAATTTCTTACTTTAGACCTTTGAATATGGTAAAGTGCCACTTTTCTGACATCATTTTTGGAAAAGGGAGTGTGTGTTACCAAAGGTGTTGTTTGAAAAGTAACGTTTGTGGCAGGGCCAAATGTTTCCAATCATCCAGTTGTAAGCGAAGTTTAGCAACCAAATGTCCTTGAATTTTAGGGGGAACTTATTTTTTGGGAACTGTGTATGACTCCTAATTTAATACCTTCATTTCCATAATGTAACTATGCATCCCCTATCCATCTCAATTGATAGCTAGGTTACTGCATCATTGATGCACTCATTATATGTTGTCAAGGAATAATGTACGAGGATGAGGTCGTATGTGGGTCATGGGAATACTCATAATCCAAATTGGTTTTTGGTTTGCACTTTGTATTGCTGTAAATTCTTTTGATATTTTGAGTGAGTTGCTATTGAATGAGGCTTGGCTGCCATCGCGTGGTGGAAAGCAAAGTTGAAAGCCTGCCCTCTATTTCAACATATAGCCTTTGTCAGGGGGTAGGACATGCCAATCTAACAGCAACAGTGAAATCAAATTGGCATCAACATCCGGTATAACCTGAGTGCTTTTCAAAAGACTTAACGGTAGGAGGGTGCTCTTATGCATATCGGACAAAGACTTGACTAAACGCTATATCTGGTCATGAATATTTAAACCTAAGTGAACGTTATTGGAGATTACACTGTTTTGCAGTGGGGGTAATCCAGTAACCCCCGACGGATTTTGAAGTCAATAATTTATTCCCATATTATCATGATATTACTCAAATTTACTGAATGTAGGTTTAAAGGCACTATCAGTGATTTGCCAAATGAGAAAAAAATCATAAAAAATGAGATTTTTGCATGTCTGTAACAAGTATAGCTATCCTAACATAAGGACAAAATCAGATATTTTAGATAGTGTCTGTATGGACAGTATATATACTAACTACAACACGTAATTGAATGGAGATTCATATCTTTGAACATTTATGCTGTTCTTCCTTAATTGTCATTTTTACAGAAAAAAATATCTTATGCAAATTCTACAGACTTATCCTCCACTTTTAAACTACTTTAAAGGTGCAACGAGAGATTTCACATATCGGGTGTCCCTTAAAACATCGAAAGTACTGATTTTTGCCCTGATGTAAAGCTTTCCATCAAAAATATCCCCATCTGAAAGGATTAAGCCGAGAAATGTTTCTTTGGTACAAAAATTGTGAAATTTTTAATTTTGTATAGGAGCAAATACGAAATTCAGCCTATGTTTTACATTGAAAAACAAGCAAATCCAAATTGGCTTTTTTCTCTCTTTTAAGATGTTTCTGTAGCGAAATACAAGACAAGAAATCTATTGAGTGTCTAATTTATATGAAATATACTTTTATGACACAATATTTGGGTGCCTCAAAATCTCTTGTTGCACCTTTAAATTTTGATTCTTTTGGATGGATCACTGATTTTGAAATGTCACTGGGACCGGGGCTGCTATAGAAAATACACGTAAGAATTCCATAAATTACAGTTTGGAAATCCCAAATGCCCAAATCGAGCAGGTCTTGTCCTGTCCCTCATGGGTCTATTGATAATTCTCAAACAGCTGTGAAAATGTAAGCAATTTCATTGGCCGATGCCTGGGTTCAATTCGACAATCAGTTGAACTCAGGTAGTACGCACTGCGTATTGATTTTTTTTTTAGGTTGAATCGCTCGTGTCATACCGCGTTTTGCTACATTCACGCGCGCCTGCTAACGTTGCGTCTCATTGCATATGTTCAATGGATTGTTAGATTTTTGTCACTGGGTGGTAGCAGTCCTTTCTTGTACTTTGTATTTAAGCCATAAGAATAGCAAAATGGGGTTAAAGGTGCAACAAGAGATTTCAAATAACAGGTGTCCCTAAAAAATGTGAAAATTCTGATTTTTGCACTGGTGTAAAGCTTTCTACATGTATCAAAAATATCTCCCCATCTGAAAGGATTAAGCTGAAAACTTTGTCTTTGGTACAAAAATTGTGAAAATTTGAATTTCCTATAGGAGCAAATAGGAAATTCAGCCTATGTTTTCTATTGAAATATAAACATATATACAAATCAACTTTTATTTTTCAATGCAGGTTATTTCTGTAGCCAAATAAAGGGTAGGGAATCTATTGTGTGTCTTATCTATATGAAATCACTACAAATCACAGAAAATATGGATGACCTGAAATCTCTCGTTGCACCCGTGATGTAAAAGCTTTCCATAAAAATATCCCACTAAAGGATTAAGCCCGGAATATGGTTTCTTTGGTACAAAATTGTGAATTTTTAATTATTTGGGGGGGATTTTGTAATAGGATCAAATACGAAATTTCAGCCTAATGTTTACATTAAAAACAGCAAATCCAAATTGGCTTTTTTTCTCTCTTTTAAGATGTTTTCTGTAGCGAAATACAAGACAAGAAATCTCTTAGTTTCTAATTTATAGAAATATACTTTTTATGACACCAATATTTGGGTTCCTGCCCCCTCAAAATCTCTTGTTGCACCTTTAAATTGATTCCTTTCGATGGATCACTGATTTTGAAATGTCCATGGGGACCGGGGCAAGCCTATAGAAAATACACTAAGAAGTTCCCCATAATTTACAGTTTGGAATCCCAAAATGCCCAATCGAGCAGGTCGTGTCCTTTCCCTCATGGGTCTATTGATAATTCTCAAACAGCAGCTGTGAAAATGTAAGCAATTTCATTGGCCGATGCCTGTGGTCATTATTCTACAATCAGTTTGAAACTCAGGTATACGCACGGCGTATTGATTTTTTTTTATGTTGAATCGCTCGTGCATACCGCGTTTTCTACATTCCACGCGCGCCTGCTACATTGGCGTCTCTGCATATGGTTTCAATGATTGTTAGATTTTGTCACTGGGGTGGTAGCAGTCCTTTCTTGTACTTTGTATTTAAGCCATAAAATACAAAATGGGGTTAAAGGTGCAACAGGAATTCATCCACAACAATACACGCAGGCTGGGTTTGGTCCTTATCCGGTAAAAAATGTGAAAATGCTGATTTTTGCACCTGGTGTAAAGCTTTCTACATGTATCAAAAAGAATCTCCCCATCTGAAAGATTGAAGCTGAAAACTTTGTCCGTTGGTTACAAAATTGAGGTGCGAAAACGTGGTGGAGAGTGGGGTGGGGAGATTTCCTATAGGAGCAAATAGGATATTCCGCCTATGGTTTTCTATGGAAATAGAAACATTATCAAAATCAACGTGTTATTTCAATGCAGGTTATTTCTGGTAGCAAATAAAGGGGTAGGGGAAGCTTTGTGGTCTTGTCTAGATAAATCACTAAAAATTCACAGAAGATATGGATGACTTGAAATCTCTCGGTTGGCAACCGGTAAAGATGACCTTAAATTATAAAGCTGTTGAAGAATGAGAAAAAGGGTAATGGATTGGTGTTGGGAACCGGTACTCTCTTAATGACGAATTGTAGGCGACAACATTATTTTTTTGCGTGGACGAATAAGGGAAATAAGGTGGGTCTTTGGGAAAACAATAAACCAAATAAATTAGGCTTGAACAGAACTCGCGAAAAGAGTCTAGGGCCTAGTACTAGCCTGCAGGGAATACCAAGATCACGTGGGAGTGCTTCGTAGGTAGTGAAAAAACAAAGGGATTAAGCCACAGAACAGCGTATGGTACAAAACTATGACCCACATGGTCAAGTTTTGGATGAAATGGACAAACACCAGTAGGTGTGACAACAACGGGCCTTGCGATAGTGGGACGGGCCGAGCGGGGCGCAGAGGCTGTAGCGTGTCAAAGACAGAGGTGACGTGAGGCCAAATGGGGTTTCAATGACCTCTTATAGAGAACCAAAATAGTAAGGACGGGGTATGTAGGCAAAGGGGCCGAATAAGCAGGACTGGGAAGGGGGCGTAGTGAGGGCATCAAACATTATTAGCATGGTAGGAGAAACGCAGATGGCAGGCCCCTGAAGAGGCCTACAGAAGGTAATGTACGCAAATTGAGAGTGTGGGAACAAAGTAGAGTACAGCCGGCAAAAAAAGGGGTAGTGGGCCATAACCGAACCACCCCTATGGTTGAAGACCGCCGGCCGGACCCGAATATGTTGAGGGGGGTGTGTGGCAAAAAAAAAAGTTGGAAGGGAAAAGCCGGGGCAGGCGTGCGGGTGACTCTAAAGGAGGGGGGGGGGCAGGGACATGGAAAAGGGGGACAAATAAAAAGAGGGTGTTGACAAAAAGTGAAATGCCAGGGGGGGGTGGGGATGGGGGGCCATATAGTTGGGGGCGGGGAGGGAAACATCAAAAAAAAAAAAAAAAAAAAAAAATCCGACCGCCCCCACTTTTTTCATGGTAACGGGGCCAATCCAAACAAGTGTGTAGGCCGAAGGCAAGTCAGAGGAATGGGGGCATGCAGGGGCAGAGCCATTTGGGGGGGGGGGGGGGGGGGAAAGGGGGGGGCACAATAGTATAATATATATCAGAAGACATTTGGGTTTGGTTGTGTTGGTTGGGGGGGGAGGGGCAAGCGGTAGCTTGGAAAGTTAGGGGAGATTATAGTCTGATGTATGATAATAAGTCCTGTCAGAAACGAAGAAACGCATATTGTCGATGGAAGAATTCATTGGAGGGGATGGTGAGATAAAAAAAACAAAGTCGGGATTACCACAGACGAAAGGCCTCAACTTTGTGTGTCAAAAAAAAAACAAAACAAGAATATGAACCTTTTAAGGTTACCCATGTTGACATGAACTTTGGGAGCGAATTAGGTAAAGGCTGCAGCACAAGAGTTGCCAATGGAATAAGGGGGGCGTGAAACGGGTGGAAGACACTCTATCAGGCCTTTGTTTGTGGGCGTCCCAATCCTAGAACGATGTAAAAGTTTGAAACGAACATCGAGGCTTGGGTAAGGAAGAGGAATTTTTAGGCCACCGTAAAATATTAGTAGTTGTTGGTTTTGAGTGACCAAAGCGCTAAGCGACTTTTAAAAAGGAAGTGGGGAACCAAAACTGTCCCAAATAGTATGGCGTGTTCTGGAACAAGAGGATAAAACGGAAACGTCATCAGATTTCTAGGAGTCCTGAGTGACGTAAAAAAACTGGCAGGGGGGGAAGGCAGACTAACGATGCATACCTGGGCCATGGGGAAGGCGTCAGAGTGTGGTGTTGGGGGGCCAGTGGGGGGGGTGTTGGGGGAATTTAGTCAGTGCATTTTGCAAACCGGGGGAAGCGATCCCTGCGTAGAAAAGGGGACAGGGTGTGGAATTATGGCCGAATGGGAGAGAGCCCGGATCAGGACAGCGAAGGGGCGAGGTGGAGGGAGGGGGGAAAGGGACAAGCCTCCAGAAACGAATGGAATCGGCGACACGCCCCAAAAACGTGGAAGGGAACGGAACAGGAAAAAAAGCCCGACTAATAGGATAGGATAATGCGGATGGAAAGCACAATGGGGCAGGGGGGGCAAAGGGGGGGGGCAAGAGTGCCCCACAGGAGGCAGCTGCCGCCCCGGGCCCCCCCTCTGCGATGCCACGGGGACTGCAATGGTACAGGATTTGGGGGGGGGGAGAAATGGGGGAGCCTCAGGGGCCCGGGAAAGGGGGCGGACTGCCCTCCGGAGGATGGCCCGAAGGGCAACCCTCAACTGTGTGGACCAAAGCAAGTGGGGTGTGATAGACATAAGCGGGCCCACCGACGAGGACGGTGTGAAAGACGGCGGCAAAGCAATGGCGTCATAGAGAAAAGCACAACGTTGGTGAGCGAAGCTGAGCCGAGTTGGTATAAGACACATAGTTCCTGTGGGGCCCTGGCCGATGGTACTGTTAGACGGTCACATGAGGGACAGAGCACAAGAAAGAGCTGATTGCCATCTCAAACTAGAGGTTGGACAGGGGAGGCACTGGGCCTTGTAATTTGGTAGTTAAAGACCCTATCAGTGAGGGGGCGAAGCAGCAAAGTCGAAAAATCAGCAAAAAGCAGATGGTTTTGCATGTCTGTAACACATATAAGTAGCCTAACATACCCTGCAAAGAAAGACCAGAACAACCTATAGGACAGAAGCACAGAGTTTTAGTACAGTACTGTCCGAACGACACATTGCACAACACGGAATGGAGGGGGGAATCGTATCTTGGAACACTGCCGTTGTCGCCGGGCTGCAATTCGACAGCTGAAAAAGGTAACTATGAGCAGTTCCAACAGACTGATGATCCGTCACTTTGAAAGCTAGGTCCTGGCAAATTGCAAAGAGGGGTCAAAATCACGGAGAGTCTGTCAACTAGGGCCCAAGGAGGCACACAAAAGTATATAGCGGGGAATGGCGAGGCAGCGTGAAAGGGCACGAGCAGGAGGGGTGCTGAAGCAGAAAATAAAAATTCAGCAAAAAACAGATGGGGCAGGCCGGCAACAAGTAGAGGAGCCAACAACACCCGACAAAACAAAGGGGGAGAGGGAGGCCCAGAAGGCACCCTAAAAGGACAAAATCGGATAGGGGAGCATTAGTGTCCGTCGGCACTTTTTTTTTCCTACAACACGTAATTAAAATGCGAAATGTTTCGTATCGGGGAAACACGGGCCGTGTGCCTTCTTTTCTGTGCCTTGTCGGGCATTTCCTTGAACAGTTTGTGTTGGGGGGAAAAGGAAGGAGGAAGAAGTCGACAGGCTTGGCCGGCACTTGTGAGGCCGAGTCCTCCGCAAGTTTAAAGATGTTGAGGCGGGGTGGGGAAAATCACTGAGGAGTGGTGCTGGGAAGACACAATTTGGCACGGTGCAACAAACGGAAGCCATCCAACTCTCATAGGGCGCCGAATCAATAATCAGTCAGCCTATCATGGATCAAAAAAAAAAAAATAGCAAACACGGTGCCGTCCTGCGGGAGTGGCCCAGGGACCGTGAAATGCATTTGGGGGGCAACATTACGGGCGAAAGAAGTGTGTTCGAGTGGGGGGTGGTGCACCGCGCCGGCGGCGAAAGAAGGGGCATGTAGAATATAAAAATGTGAAGGGATGGCCTAGCACAAAGAGGAACCAGAAGAATCCAAAGTCTGTCGACCGGTAAAAAATTGCAAGACATTCATGGGCCAGGGCAGGGAGGGGCGCAAAAAAAAAAGAAGCAGGGGAACAGGACCTTGTAAAAAGAAGCAGATCGGCAAACAGGGTGGGGGGGGGGGGGGTCACAAGCACGAAGGGGTTGGATCAAGGTGGGTGTGGTTAAAACGGGGCGACCCTAGCGGGATTGTGTTTTCCCATGCCTCCAAACTTGCCCTGGGTAGCCTGTGCATTGATATATTTTGACCCAAAAGGGTGGAAAAAAAAAAAAAAAAAAAAAAAAAAAATTCCCTGCATGGGAGGGAACCCGCTCTAATCAGCGGGCAGTTAGTGACCTCAAAAGACATAATATTTATTTAATTTAATCGGTATTTATTCAGGACATGCCTTCAATACAAATTATTGGTCTCCCAGGGAGACCTGATAAAATAGTACAGGAATACAAGTAGACAGAAAAATAAATTATGGTACAATAATCTTTCATAACACATATACATGGAGATGTGCTATGGAAGATTATGGACATATATACAGCCAAATAACAGGTGCACTGTGAAGATGGACAAGGTACCACACACACACACAACACGCACACGCATACACACACTACATACACATATACACATACAAATGTACACATGCACACATAACACAATGCATGGCATGTACACCGACACACCCCAACTACATGATGCATTACCATCACACGCACAATCACATTTCACTATAACATCAAAACCCCCCCCCAAGAAATGTAAACAGGATACATGTGGTTTATGGGCACTTTTTAAAAGTCAACAAACTCATGGAAGCTAAATTTACTGGGGGGGGGCCTTTGGGTAATTGATCCAGAGTAACAGCGGCGCTGTACTGGCAGTGTTCTTGGAACCAGCTTGGGGGGTGGATTCCATGATGGAATATCAACAGGTTCATGAGCCCCTGACGACGAGTGCCTTTAGAATGTTGCACTGGGTAAAAGGTAACAAGAGGAGATAGAATCAGGGGGAGCAAAATGCGTAAGCATGAAAAGGAAAGGAAGATCTGATTAAGGCCAGCGGCTCCGCAGATGAGTCCAACCAAGGCGGTCATCATTGGGTCCACCGGAGGTTCGAATGTCTGAAGACAACAGAACACGGGCAGTCGGTTGGAAAAAAGGGGGAGATCAGTATGGGGCCCAGGATGAAAGTGGGACCAACAAAACTGCAGTAGTCAAAATGAGAGACCAAGGCTTTGGCAAGCAGATTGACTGGAGTAGGAGGAAGATAATGCTTAATCCTCCGAAAAGGTAACAAATACAAACACACATACCACCATTCTCTTGGAAACATATTTGAACAAACATATCGGCATGATTGCTCCACTATAAATACTGCAAAATACCATTCCATATAATAGAAGCCGGGACTACTTTTGCACTGATCCCCGTCATGTGACTGCCCCAAAGGAAAACACCTATTGTACTGACAAATACCGGGGCAACACACCCCTGCAACCACAAATAAAAAGGTACGTTTACTGTGGTTTTGTAAGTTGTGAAAAATGGGCATGTGGTGGACGTGTGCCGTGTGCCTGCAGAAACAGTGTTGAAGCCTGAGCAACAGGCATGGATTGGGTGCGGGCCCTGGGATTAAAAGTTACTGACCTTTTTGAATTACAATGCGTTTTTCAATAAAAGGTCTCTATTGGGTTGCTGGTTTCACAGAACTAAATGAGCCTGGTTTTAAAGTATAGGCTGTTGAGAGGCCAATAGTTGTCAATTAGCAAGACTATGGTAAAATTAATCATGTGCAATTAATTAGTAGGTAAGCTGTAACCTCTGGACAGCTATCACATCTCTTTAATATATTGATTTTTTTTTTTGTTGTAGAAAAATGGGGGGGAGTCCTTATTGCTAAAGAACAGGATCTAATTACAAGGATTTATTTTAGGGGAGGTTCGGATTTTTTTAAAATGGGACTTGTTTTAAAAGTGGACCTAACCAACCCTAAAATGGCCCTCTTTGGAATTTTTGAAAATCTTATAACCAAAAAGTGGACTTCTTGTCAATTTTCTCAACTGCACTGAAGAAAGAAAGACAATCGCCGGATAAGGGGAGAGGAAGGCGGCCCTCTATCATCCATCATAGTTATTTTCATTCATCATCAAGTTTGAGTTGGTGTTTACAACTTCTTTCACAGTCCGGCATTGGTTTTTTTAACCGCAAAATATACACTTTGTATCAAAAACAAATTGAGAAAAGTCTGAGAAACCTCCGGAGCCTGCTGTCTTGGAAAAAGCAAAACGAAGGTATTCCTCCATTCCAATGACCATTATTACTTAAATAAAGAAACAGAAGATGTTGCATACTGCCTTTTGGTTATGGCGCTTGTAAAGTGACATCTAAACATGTTGTCCTTCATAAGCTACAAGAAAGGCGACACGACACTACGGCAGCCCCTTGATATAAAAAGTCTATTCGCGTTGATACGTTCGTCCCCCTGGAGTTTTTTGGACCAATTAATTAAGTCGAGAGGGAAAATGGAAAGAATTTCAAAGAGCACGTGCCACATCGGATTATCTTGGGAGGACACCTGGTCAGATAACTCCACTAAATACAAGTGTATTCATGATGGAAACGCACAATAGTGTATTTCATGCCTTGACATTCCTCACAAGAACATGATAACAGAAGTCCTGCGCCTCATTGAATTTTTTCACCCCAAAAATGGTTACGGGGTCACATAAATCAGATGATCGAGTATCATTAACAATAATGCAAATACCAATTATCTTATGCTACAGAGATTTGGATTATAACTGTCTTCACACAAAGCAGCACTCGGGAATACAACACAATGGCCCACATAAAGCATGGCTCATGAAACCGCGCTAATATCATATATGAGCAAGGCTAGCTACACAGCGCTATGAGCTAAATAATCACAATTCCCATGGCGCATTTCAATAGCTTCATTCACCATTATTGAGCACAACATCACCTGTATCTTAGGTATGATTTATGTACCCAGGACATGAAATGGTCAGCTGTTTTAACTGTTGCCATCCAAGGCTATACTGAACTGAGCCCTTGTAGATTATCTGCCGTACACAAAGTATGTGGTAGGTATGTATGTATAGTTGTTGTTGTTTATGGTGGCAAGTCCATTTAAGTGTTTCAGGATGCCCCCCACGAAAACAAAAAATCAAAAATGAGGTCTTTCCCCCCAAGAACCAGAATGCTACTCAATATTATGTTGCTGAATAATATAACGCACATCCTTCCCTTGCAAAGCGTAATGTTCGGGGGGTTCATATTTGCAATTTTCAATTACCTATTGAAGCCTGTATTATAATTTTAACATAAAACCGATTGGGTAGGTAATTTATGTAAGTGGGATTTTTTGAAAACCGAGCAAAAGTTAAACTTGAACATGTGTCCCTTTAAATAATGTGGAACGTTTTTTCATTTCATCTGCTTCTCATGAAAATATAGAGGGCATCCTCCATTCCTTATCCGGGCGATGCCTTTGGAGCTAACCATTTCAGGATGACAATTATACAGCCTTTCATCTGACTAGCAAAAGTTACACTACATTCGGGCAAGTTTTGGGGGGGGGTAAAGATGATTAGAACGTGCACATTTAATAAAACCCGAAAGGGGCATTTCTATTCACTCATTTACTTATCCAGAGACTGTGACTTTGAAGATTGTTGAAGTAGTTGTGTTTTGTCATCACTTTTATAAATGTAATATTTGAAAATTGACATTAACCTCAAGAATAAACCATTCTTGAATGGGTGCTGAATTTCTTTCTCTTTCCCACAACTAATCCAAGAGATACCGCAAGTAGGTAAAAATGTTATCCTATATGAGATGCCTAACATTTTTTTTTTCCCTGCTTCGGGAAACTTTCACCTGAACGTCAAAGTGAGGTTCCGTCAGTTTTAAAGAAGTTGTGTTTGGAAAGCCAGCTAAAAACACAAACTGCATCATCAAGATGTTTTAAAAGGCAGTGCCCACAAGCAGAGTTACAGATGGCCATACCCTAAAATTGGTAGTACACCCTGCATCAAAAGGCTTAAAGGTGCAACGAGAGATTTTGAGTCACCAATATTTTCTATGATATGTAGCGATTCATAGATAGACACTCATAACATTCCCTCCTTTTATTTGGCTACAGAATAACTTCAAATGAAACAAAATGTGATTTGTATATATGCGTATATTTCAATAGAAAACATAGGCTGAATTCGTATTTGTTCCTATATGAAATTAGAATTTTCACAATTTTTGTATCAAAGAAACAGTTCTCGGCTTAATCCTTTCAGATGGGGATATTTTGGATAGAAAGCTTAACACCAGAGCAAAAATCAAAATTTTCACATTTTTGGGGACACCTGTTATTGAAATCTCTCAATGCACCTTTAAAGTGATATTTTGTGAGGATACAAATTTCTCTAAATTTTCACTTGATTGGTTGTGGAACACCTACCAAGAATGTTTCAAAGATTTATTGGACAATAAGTAGAAAATAAAAGCCATCAACTAAGTAATCTAAATTTTGAGCTTGTCAATGCTTTCTTAATTAGCCGTATTGAGAAGCATGCTTGGATTTTCCGTGCATGCATGACAGAAAATACTAACTCATCCTTTAATTACATATTGCAGCATTTTTCGCTTATTCACTTCAGGGAAAACTGGGGGGGGGAGAAAAATATTAGGGGGAAATTTCCCCCTGCCCCTTGGCACTGCCACTGCATGCTATTCCTCTCTATTTCTGCCAAGCATTTGCTGATCCTACAAAAACATTACACTTACATGTAACACAAGGAAATACATTTATTTTAATTAATCCCAATCATTACAATCACATAACATGCAGATGAGATTACATTTGAAAGGATACCTCTATGCACAAACTAACTACAAAAGTAGCATTTAAAGGTGCAACGAGAGATTTCACATATCAGGTGTCCCCCCAAAAATTAGAAAATACTGATTTTTGCCCTGATGTAATTTAAGCTTTCCATCAAAAATAACCCCACCTGAAAGGATTAAGCCAGAAGGTGTATTGAGTCAATCCCACAATGCACCAGTTTTGGGAAATTTCACCTCAATACGTCACGTGATCCCACAAAAATCCTATTCTTAACACATAAAAACCCGGACTTTTACGCCTATTTTAGCCTACAAAGTGTAAGTACTTAGGAATTTTTTTGCATGATCATGAAATTTCTTGTTGTTCTTGAACTTTTGAAACACTTTATCTCAAAGTACTGACATGTGTTTAGTACAGTACAGTATAGGCACATTGCAATGCATCATGGGATTGATTCAAAACACCCTCTGGGTTTAAGCTGAGAAATGTTTCTTTGGTACAAAAATTGTGAAATTTCTAATTTTGTATAGGAGCAAATACAAAATTCAGCCTGTTTTATATTGAAATATAAGCAAATAAGAATCACTTTTTTTCTCTCTTTGAAGGCATTTCTTTAGCCAAATACAAGTTAAGAAATCTATTAAGTGTCTAGTCTATATGAAATTACTATTATGACACAATATTTGGGTGCCTCAGAAATCTCTTGTTGCACCTTTAATGACATTGAACTGTTATTCTATCTAACCTCAGTCAACTCAGTTATTATATAATAGAGGATACTTGTGGGCACAAGACCTTCAAAGTGATAGTCTGGGAAATCCCCTTGGCTGCTGTACTAGGGACATTCCCCATGGCTAATGGCTATGGCAGTGCTATAGCTATGCCACTCACAACAGACTGTAGTATGAATGTAACCTTGATTATGCCTGGTTAAATTCATTAGTCACTGAGTAATTAGATCAAAATGTGGAATGTGGAAGTCTGTGTTGCTGGTATAACTAACTAAAAAATATAAATTGGTGTGAAAAACGTGGATATTAAAATAAATAGTTTCCGAATTATGCAACAAACAAGTAACTACATATCTTTAGCTCATCGGGTTGGCTAAATGATAAACTATTAGCATTAGAGAACTTTGTAATGTCTTGTGCTATGTTAGAAATTAGTAATAGTCTGATTTGGAGTTTAAATTTGTAAGAAAATTAAAAGTAAATTTCCAAGGCTACTACTGTACGGTACATACATTATCTCTGCTCAGAGCCGACGTACCGTCCCATGCCAAAAACCCTGTCCTACTCCCCCCCATGATGAATACCCGGCACGGGCGACGACGCGGCCGCACTCGTCTGCTAGTACGTAAATATCTCGTCACTGACAGGGTGGGTTATCACTGTCTAATGTGCGTAGGTTTAGGGCCGGGGTTTTAGGGGCCAAATACCTGCGATTTTTAGCAAAAATAAAAAATACATAAAAAAAAAAGAGGTCTCTGGAAACCAAGCTAACAGAACATATGGCCATGAACAAACATCTAAAAGATAGCCTATTTGTTTGCCCTCATGTATCTGTGTGGGCGATCACCCGTCAATGACTACAGCATCCTTGGAACCGAAAATTCTATTTAATAGCGAGGGGAAATTCCAGTTGGAACTGGTTGCGAACAGTTAATTGATCGAATTCACAATGATATCAGGGGGATTTCTAATTTTGTTGCTGAACATTCTACCCATGTTATGTACTGTAATGTGTAGCGCGGCGTCTTAGAAGGCAGCACGCGATTGTGCCTGAATCACAGCTGCCTTGTGCCCAAAGATTCAGGGAATAGGTATTACATGAGATAATGTTTTTTTTTCCAATATTGTGTTGGCCATATTTGGAATGGCCGAGAACAATCTCCGGGAAAATAATAGATCTTTCTAGCATAGGTATCCCAAGGCAGGGTGGAAGCAGGTGCAGTGAACATAACTTGCTATTTAATTGAGTTTTAAAATTTTGATCATGATCAAATTTAAGAGCATGTTTCTTCTTGAATTTCATGTCTTGTGTTTGATCAGTTTCGCTGTGTGTTAAGTGCATTCTAGTTTTATTGGAGCAATTTGGGTGAAGATGGGTAGGGGGGGGGACAGGAAACTCTTGTTTTCTGTTAGAATAAATAATACAAAGGCTTCCTAGTGGAATTAAACTAATTATACATATAAATGTATTATACTATGAGCATATACAATGGATATATTTTTATTTGATATGACAATAAACTAAGAGGATTAAGCTTGTTAACATTTAAAAAGGATTAACTCAATAGTTAAATAGCATTAACTGTTAACCTTTAACAAGCTTAATTTCCTTTCTTGCTATATTGTACGCATTCCTACCGAAGTCGAATTTGTTAAGTCCGAAGCGTCACTCTCCGCTACTTAACCATTGTTTGACAACAAAGACAAAGATATACTATCGATTTTGTGTTATTTGTCAGAAATTTATATTCTTGACATTTTTTTTAATTTTAAACAATGCAGATTGTTACAAAAAGTAACATACATTTTTTTCGCAAAAACCAATGCTTGGTTTTATTTTGGTTTTGGCCTTTCAAAATAATATTTTAACTTTCTCATGACGTTTAACAACTTTAATTTCTCCAATTTTTTTGAACGTTTTGTTTTCCTATTAACTGAAAATAAATTTCCAAATGTTATTGAATTTGTCAATTATTTAGTGTATCTACCATCGCATCTATTTTCTAAATATTAAAATACTTATTATTTGCATTGCACTATTTTTACAAGCACCTAAACTAATCGGTACGTGATAATCCAATGGTAATCTTTTTTTCGGACTTACGTAACTTCGTACTTCGGTAGAAGCTCCAGATTGTATCATGGTAAATGAACCATATGGATCCTCAAGAAAGCAGGCTGTAAGGTAGAATTTTTATTAGGGGGTCCAAAAAGTGGACCTTATGTAAAAGCAACTACTATACCCTATAATTCTATTTTTGGGACGGACCAATCCTTTAGTGTTAACCACAAAGTGGACCCTACTAACTGCCCGTAAAAATGGTCTTTTTGTACTTTTGAATTCTCTCAACACCAAAATACGTGCCTTTCTTGTCCATTTTTTCCTCTAAAATTTCTTACCTTTTTATCAAAAATATCAATCACAAAAAGATTACCCTCCCCATTTTCGTGTGGAATTGGGGGTCGGAACAAGCCAGGGCAAATCCCATGGTTGGTTTTTTCTTTCCCATCTTTGTATTTTCAGTCGTCAGTTGTTGAGGTCTCAATTGGACATTTTGTCCATTTATCCTTTATCTGGATTTTTATTCTGTAACACTATCACTGTTTCATGTAAATCACTTATTTTCCACGTAATTACATTTTTTGTGATGTGGTTTTGAAGAGAACTTGCTAAGGTGGGGTGGGGGGGCGATTCCTAATTTTTTTCAAGACAAACACCTATGGATTCCCTTGCACATTGTCAAAAAATTGTGTCCCAAGTTTACCAGTTGACTTTATTTAAATTTTGTGTTCTCCCCTTTTTCTGATTGTTTGTGTTGTGTGGGTGTGTCATGTGGTTGTGTGTTTCCTCCCCTTTTTTCTGTAAAAAATGCCATCTTCCCCCTCAAAAATAATTCCCCATAAATTTTATCTGCCCATAGTTATGGGGGGGGGGGGTTAATGGAAAGGGTACATGCATTTGCTACAATTTTAAATAAGTAGGCCTATAGATAAGTATGTGAGAATAGGGCGAATATTAGTAATATTGGAAGCGGGATAGCTTGGTGTACGGATTTTACAAAAGTTTGTGACTTAACAATTCCCAGCTGTTTCTACAGTGAATTCCCATGCATTGGATTCAAATCATTACCATGATTTTTTTAATGATATTAAATTCACTTTTTTTGGCCAATATTGGATTGCCAAAAATAGGGCAACTCATTCATAAATAATTGTAAACTCTAAATCACAATTCAAATATGGTTTACATATTGGTTCACATATGCAAAATATTCCCTCTGTTTAAAAAATGTGAAATTAATGAAAAAGAAATGGGAGTCAATGAGTTGCGTACACTAGCGCCGAAAAGACATTCGATCATGTAAAAGTCTATCATATAACAGGCACTACAGAACCAGTGGGTAACCCCTTGCCTACTCAGTCAAGCACAAAGGAATTCAATCAAATGGTTTTATTTATATCCAATGAAAGTACAGGCTCAGCAACAAAATAGCCAGAGGAGATAATGTAGAGACGAATCATGTGACGATTATTCAGGCAGGGTCAATTCTGCCCACCCTGTCAAACTTTCTTTAAGCTCACGTGGGAATGACGTTGCCCTGAAGCATTCTGAAAAAATTGATTGTTTGCCTAAACAATTTTGGCTAGTCCAGTGCTCCATATTTTCTTATTTGTTAGAATATTTTGGAGTCCATTTAATTATCAGATTTTAATTTTTTTTGATGGGTTAATGACCTCTTATTTACTTATTACAAAATTGAGAGTCCTTTGTCAGCTTTTTGTCCTTGTTTTAAATGGAAATTGACAAAATTTATCAATCACATTTTTTTTTTATTTTAACAGTTTATATTTCCATTTCTTTATGCCGTTTTTGTAGAAATATATTGAATGAGGATATTTGTTGTAAAAAAGTAATTAATCATATCTAATTCACACCAGACATACATTACCATGCTGTTTGTCATATAGGCCTATATAATAACTTTCCATCCTATCAACTTCTTTCACCACCAAACTAAGTACAGGTAAATATAAAAAAAACACAACAAAAAAAAAACAACTTATTTTCTCATTTTTTCACTATGATTTATTCTTTCAAAGATATTACAATATTTTATGAGGCAGAAGGCTTTCATATTGCTTTTTGCATCATCTTGGGATCAAAAAATTGTCTTATATAGTCTAGTCTTTTGGTTTTACTTATTTAATGGTTAAGGATAGCTAATTTGTTTTAAATTTAAAGGGATTAGCGATTGATGATCCGAAACATCGAACAAAAATCATCAAAATTTGTATTTTTATATTTTTGGCTGGCAATGATATGCGAACATAACCTACCTGCAATTGTTTGGCTTGAAATCCGTGTAGTACAGACAAGGCAGTAAGCGTTTATATAAGCCGATTCCTTAATTTCTATACATGCGTATCAAATTCCGATTTTAGATCCACAAAGCCTCCCCGTGAATATCACAGATTTCAGCGTGATATTGTGCACCATGATCAATCCGTTAGAAGACCTCAAACAGACACAACATTAGCGATTTTTGTTCATTCTGGTCTGGTGTAAACCACAATTCAGCTGTTTAGTGTATATTTTTGAGACGCCAACATCGCTGTAATGTCTATTTGCGGGAGACTGTTCATGACAAATTTTCCCCTCCTAAATAGGCCTTCATTTTTTTCACCATTGGGTGGTTTGCCTTCTACATTAAAGCATTATATGGAATTGTACAACAACTGCGTAGCCCTGATTTATACCTTAAGAATGCATTTCCACATTTTTTTTTTTTTTCGATTCTCTCGCTTAATCGCTGCTAATACCCTTTAATTGTGATGTTGAAGGACATGGGATGTAGAGGAAAGGATTATTTGAATCAATATGCAATTTATCGCAAATCTGAATCAATGTTCCACATATGGAAATCGATCAAAGTTCTTTTTTCGAGAGATCTTGTAGCAGATAATGTCATTTTGAGGAAGGAATGAAATTGGTCACAAGTTGTGTGGGGTTCCAAGTGTTACCTATTTTTTTGTAATGTGAAAAGTGACCTTTAGTTTAAACTGGACTATCTGTAAACTCCTTCTTTGTTTTTCTCCTGAGTTTATCGTTGTTTTTTTTCCTGATGTAAACCTTTCAATATACCCCAGAATTATTTCTTTCCTTGAAAGATACAGTTTATGTTAAGAATATTAATTTTGTGGTATTTTTTTCTTCCTGCATGATGTGATGAGGTTGAATAATATACCTTGCGCCTTACTACTCATCATTCACACTGTGCAGTCTAACTCGGCACATGTATATCACCGCCATGTCAAAATAATAGGGATGGTATTAACCCCTGACAATTCCAACCGATCCTGACCAAGGGGGTGAAACCCATTCAAATCCAGTCGTCCTTGCTGGGCGCTGACATTTTGAATATTGCCAAGGATAATTATTATTTGGGCTTGTATACACACATAATTTTAATTCGATACAAACAATCCGCCCAAAATATCAGTTGTTGGATGTTGGGTGCTATTGGGTGGTTAAATATTCTGTCCTACTTATATGGCCACACAACGAATGACATGACACATCATCGTCTTGATTTAAATAAGAACCACGCAAACCCCTCAATGAATATCATCTTTTCAACTAAGCTCGCATTGCATAATGAGAAAAAAGAGTATCTGAGCCACAATGATTCCAGGTAACTATTCTTACATACCCCTGGCCCCCTCTAACACATACATTAATTTGTATCACTATCGCTTAGTTAATATGCAAAGCGGCACCCACAGGTAGGTGGAAGAAGCGGAGGGCAGCCATTGCTTTCTATTTTGGTACTCTAGGTTTCTTTGTGGTCGGGGCAAACATGCGAGACGGTGAATTTCTAAAGATTACGTAACGTTTTGCCTCCTATCATATAGAACCTCTTTTATCCTGACCAGTTTTTCAAGATTAATTACCTTGCTATTCTTAATCATTACAAGGATTTGCAATTCACAATTTAAAAAAGGTTACTATTCTGAATCTTAAAATGGGTTTACAAGTTTACAAGTCCCAATTCACAACAAAGTTCTGTTTTCGAATATTAAAAAAAGGTTTGTTTTCCCAAATCATTTCAAAACCAGATAGTACACATTTTTATTCCGAATATCAGAAAAGGTTTGCTATTCCGATTTTAAAAAAATAAACACTTTATTTTTTTTATTTTTTTTATTTTTTTTAAAAAGTGTTAGTTTCAATGATTAGTTTATGGTTTAGGGTAGCAGGGGCGCCAGGGGGGGTGGCAGGGGGGGGTGGGGCGTCCGCCCCCCCTATTATTTCAAAATTTATGAAAATCGGGGTTTTTTGCACAAAAAGTAGGGGTTTTTAACCAAAATGGGTTCATTTTGTACTGTTTCGTCTCGCCCCCCTAGATGTTTCGCCCCTCCTATAATTTTACCCTGGCGCCACCCCTGAGAAGTTAGTTTGGGGGTTAAGGTTAGGTTGTACTCAATTTGATTGGTGTCATCACCACCAAAAACAGAAAAACTGAGTCTGGGTGACAATTTTCCCCAATTTTTCCTGCCCACCCTCCACACTTTCTCCCCTAGCCGAAAGAAAAATGACGGGCAAAAAATCACCAATTTGGCAAAATCAGCAGTTGTTGGGTCCAGATTTTGGGGGGTTAAAACAGTGTTGATATTCCCCCTCCCCCCCAATGTCACGTTTGCTCCTCCCCCCCCCCCCAAATTTCCTTTGCCACCCCTTTCCATTTTCCCCCCCCCCAAGAAAAGAGGTCTGGCAACGCCTCAATTGGTTCGATAACTTCATCGGGAACCAGAACTCAAATGTTAAATTTGTTTACGCAAACATCAATTTGGCCCATTGGTCCCACGAACAACTTCGGATAATTTTGACAGTTTATCCCTATCTCACGCGGTGACCAACTTTTTTTAGTGGCCGGCATGTGTGATGCCCAACCAGCTGTCATCCTTCCTGTACCAGTATTCCATCCACAAATATGCACTGTTTATGGCCATTTACATGAATTTTGATAGTTATTGCTCAATGTGTAATTGGTTAATCAATTGGCTAAGACTGCTATGGATGGTTGAATAACAAACCCTGCCAAAATTATTTGGGTCCCCTCCAACAACCATTTAACCCCCTTCCTCTCCCCTTCATAATGGCTGGGCGCTACCTGCCAACTAGGTGCTCAGAATTATTGGTAGAGTACCAGTAGAAATGGACTCCTGACCAAGTATTTGTAAATTTTGTGGTACCATTTTATACCGATAGTTTGCAATAACAAATACAGATACAAAGACAAAGAATAAACTAAACAAAGAGTTTTCAAAGGAAAGCTGAGTTGACCTTTACCATTTGGTTCTAATTTTATTTGTATTTTTTTTCTTTTGTGTTGGGGTATCAAACCTTGCATTCAAATGAAAATTAATTTCATACACAAATTTAACCCTAAATCTAACCATTGGCTTAAAGCCTTTAACTATAACCCTAGACCAAGCTCTCTTTTCAAAGGAGGTTGAGTTTGACTTCAATGATCTTTGGTTTGATTTATTATTTTGTTTGGGGGATCAAACTTAGCAATTTTAAATGAAATAATTTCCCACAATTAAACCCTAAATCTAACCATTGCTTAAATCCCTACCTATACCCTAGACCAGCTCTTTTTTTTCAACAAAGTTTATTGTGAACCTCAATGATCATTTGGTTCAATTTTAACATATTTAATAAAAATATTTTTCTTTTGTTTGGGGGATCAAACCTTCAAGCAATTTTTAAATAAATTAATTTCACACAAATTAACCCTAAATCTCCCCATTGTGCTTAAAGCTTAAACTATAACCCTAGACTGAGCTCTTCGTTTACTCTCTGCATGAAATTACACAAAGATAACCCATTTTTTTTATACATATTTTCATTCATTAAAAAAACAAACTTAATTTTGTAGTGTATTTTTGGTGCTTGTTGTTTATGATGATTGTTTAAAATCATTCCTTTTCCCTCATCAAGAATATTTATTCCCATTACCTCCCCCAAACGCCCACAGTTAACAAACAACATTATCAATTAGGTAGTTCCTTTATCTACACAACTGAATTATTCTGGTCTGAATTAGGACTATTATGTTCTAATTTAGCACTGTATTCTCATGTTTAATAATTTTTTTTAAATTTCAGATGAGTGGTCGTGGTCCTGCTGCTGATGTGGCGCTGACAATTACCAACTACAATAGATCATCGCCAGAACGATTCTGCTGATGTGAAAAGTTTAATTGCATGGTGATGCCATCACCCAACCAAGCCATACATACCCGTTTACATGTTAAGGCTTAAAAAAATAGTTTTGTTAAAAAAAAAAAAAAAAAAAAAACAGGCAATTTAAAAAAATATTTTCATAATATTCCTGAATACATTCTACCTTCAATATCTAAAGGGGCTGGTGAACAGTGTTGTTGGTGGTTCACAACAGTTGCAAGCAGGGTTGCCTTTAGCTGATAAAGCTAAAACTAGTCATTTTTTTGCTAATATGATTTTGAGATTTATCCATTTTCAGTTCATTGTGCGTACCCGGTGGGGGGGGGGGAGACTGCCCTCTGAAAAAAAAATGAGGGAATTCGGGAAATAAAAGACTGATATTCATGTTAAATCAGCCCTATTTCGGACTCTTTTGCTCTGCGACTGAATTTTTTTGCCTGTTATCAGGACATTTGTTGCACTTCGGGAAATTACCCCCTTGGAACCACCCGGCTGGCTGGCGGCTTTCCGCCCGGCCAAATTTTAATGTTCATCTTCCTTTGTATTTTATTATTCTGAGCAAACACTAAAGTAGCTATGGCTGGTATTCTGAAAGGGATTCTTAACTTTAGACCTGGTTTAAAACCATGTTATCCTTGTACATGTATTGGACCTTTTCTTCTTTGCAACAAAATATGAGAGTTGAAAATAATGGTGAGAAAATTCCTCATGGATGGGCCTGCAGAAAGGCAAGAGTCGCATGAATGTTGCAATTGTTTCCTAAGCAATATTGACCTGTTGATTCCAAATCTTGATGAGCCAACCTTTTGAGATATGGAGGGTGGGGGGGGGGGGGTATAATTAACGGGCCAATTTGTAAATATGTCATGTAGGAATTAATAAAATGTATAGACAATGTTCATCTCATTCTAAGGATTTATGTACACACTTGGTTAACCTTAGTGCCCAATGGGGGGGGGGGGGGGTCCTGTCCCCAACATTTTGAATTTTGTTTTTGCGATTTCTCGGTTACGCAATCAAATTTTTCAAGGATTTTTTGCAATTGTCTGATTTATGAATACGCTTCTCCTGAATAACAAAAAAATTAAATCCTCCAACGGGGGGGCTTCATTATAATTAATTAGGTTGGGGTCCCTAGGACACCCCCCCCGTGGGCACACCCAGTGAAAAATTCAAGATATTTTTACGAATTAAAAGAAATTAAGTAATAATCTTGGGATTTTTGCTTAGATATATACCTTGGGAGGTATTAATAATATTAATACTCTTAAAGTACTACCTTTTATATTGCTGATAGCATCAATTTTTAATTTTGTCATGCCAGTGCTCTTAAAACTGGGTAGTCTATGGGGAAAAATAAGGCATATTTTAAGTTTCTGAGAAAAATACAATGGTATAATTTGGCTTATTTTCAATTATTATTTTAATTGGTTATTCTAGAGTAGATATACTGAAATGGAAAGTGCAACCACTCTTTTCAAAGAGGACAATTTCAATTGGCCCATAGGTCATAGTCAAAGGTCGGATTTTCAATTTTTATTGGGGGTATGTTGTTCTTATCGTGACCCCCTTTATTGGTGTTAGTGTCAGATCAACTCCCACGTGAAAGTGGTTATCTGTGTTGGGGGGGGGGGGGTTTTTGGTTTCCCTAGGAACCCCCCCCTGGGCACTAACGGATTTGTTTTAGCTTGGGCACTAACGTTTAATGGATTATTGCACCTTGCATGGGGATTGAGACCTTAGTGGATCATGCTCTGAGTACAATATGGCTCATCCACCAAGTTCGTATTCTGTATGTCTCTTGTATTACATCTTCCCTGGTAACATGTACTTAGCTGCGTGGCTCGGGTATCATCAATCATACCCAAATAACCAGGGGGTGTATTTTTAAATACACATTGGTTAATGGAAGTATTACTTTGCCATGAGAATTGACTTTCTTAGTTCAGAGTAGTGGCTGAATGCAATGAGAAGCAATGATTTTCATCCATGCTCATTAACTCCTTTATAGCCTCAAGGCTCCGTTTTCGTTTTGAACAAAAGTACAAAAGACAGAAACAGGCCACACTCAAGAAAAAAATAATATTTATGGTTTGTGTCTTTTCAAAATGCTTATTTTTTTTGTTATAAAAGGGGACAGTTTTGTCAGGTGAGACGGTGTACAAGGTGAGTCAAAAAGATTTACACAACCAATTTTGATTATTATTTTCTGCTCATTGACAATCTATCGAAGGTATTGACAAAAATATATAAAACATTGATTATTTCACCTACGAGAGAAATTTTGAATCTTGATTTTTGATCTTTGATTGAAGTTGAGAAGTTTAGTTAGCTTAAAGATAGGAAGCCAATTTTTTACTTCTTTCCATGGGAATCACTTGTATAATATGCCCAAGGGAGACTTGATGAGTCTAACACAACTTCTTTGCTTTGATACATTGTGTAGAACCTTCAAATATCAAGAAAAATGTCAACTACTTTGTTATTCTAAAACCATGCAAATTATCGAATCTTATACTTATTTACGCCAAACTATAAACATTATTTCATTGAATGTTTGGAATTGTTCACAATATCTTTTCACAAGAGGGCTATTTTGTTTCAAATGACTTATCATTTTGATTTTTTTTCTATTTAAGTAAAATTTACATTGGCATCAATTAAATACAGGGGTCTTGTCCGGGGAGGGAACAAGCCCATCATTTTTTTTCCCCGGTGTGGTATCAATTTTGGTTGTTAAATACAGGACGTGACTGTGTTCCGATTTGCTCGCTATGCTCGCCAGTTGACCCACATTTTCATCCATGGCTCAAAATCTATGTGGGTGGGGGGAGCCACTTGGGGGTCATCAATATTTGACCATCATACATTCAATGTCCATCTCTCTTCCTTTGCATCTTATCCTTCTCTCCCTATAGTTCCCTCTCTTTTCTTTTATACTCCTTTCTCTTTTCTTTAGCACTTTCATGGTCTCCTGGTAGCTTAAGTGACGGAGGAGATTTTTAGGATTGAATTTCTCTCAATTTCAATGGATCGGATCGTTTTGTTAGACCACCTGTCCGAAGAAGTTTGGAAGGTTTTTGGACAAACATGTTCAAAATAAAACCGCAAACCTTGTTTTGAACTTGCCTACTATCGTATCGTTCCCCAGAAAAACTGCCTTCTTTGACTTTCTGTCATGGCACGACAAACTACTAATCCATCTTTTACATAAGACAGCGTATTTGGCTATTTCACTTCAGGTGTGATCTAATCATGGTAAGCATTCCAAATGTAAAAAAAACCTAGGTTTCAGAACATTGGGGAGCGCTTCTTTCTGAAATCTCCTCATGTCTCTTTAAGCCAATTTTCCCAGGAGTGGGGTAAGGTGGCTCTCTGCTCTCCCCCCCCCCCCCCCCAACAGTTAGGGGAATTACTTTTAGCCAACACAAGTTATGAGCATTAGATACATTAACTCAATTGCCTTGCTGCTGTGGACGTGAGGAATTGTACAACCGTGGTCATTATGGTTTTTGTGGAGTTTCCCTTAATTTACCAACCGCATCCATATTCGCTAGAGAAGTGTTACGTGTAATCTGGGTCGTTACGATATCAACTGGTCACGCTTTGAGGCTGCACCACGCGAAATGATCATACACAAATTCTATGGCGTGCAATAACATTCCAAAAGGTGCGGTTCATTAACTAGGGACTAGGGAGTTATGTAACCAATTCGATGGCGACTATGGGAAAAGGCAAACTTTTAATTTTTCACCATTGACAGTGGATATAACAAGCCTACGTTTTCATGTCTAAAAAAATTTTCTCAACTGTTAATTTTTAAGATTTTTGTTTGAATGCAGTGTAAATTCTTTTTGACTCGCCCTGTATGAGGAAAGTGAAAGAATTAAAGCAAAAATAAGATTTATGTACATGCACAACTGTACACAATGGACAATGGTAAATCCACATGCAGGCTTTTCAGACTTTGAGTGATTTTGGGGGGAAAATCATGCATATTCCAAATATTTTAGTCTTTTAAAAATCAGGCTCAGAGCCACATGCATGGTTTTTAATTTTGGCATTTGTTACGTTCACTTTTTATCCCCCTGGCTTGAAAAGGCAGAGGGGATTTGTGAGGGGTGCAAATTCCGCTCTGTATGTATTGTATGATGTGTATGTGTGTGTTCCAGTTTTGGTTCGGTTTTCGTTTTGCGTCTCCTTTGAAATTTTAAGGTCCGATTTAAAACCGACCTGGGGTTAGGTTGGTGCAATAGGGGTTCCGTCATGTGTGGATGATGTCAAAATGTCTGGACCAAGGTCAAAGGTCATCTGATGTCATGTTTCAGACTGCCATCTTTGCCAGGGGATTACGCAAGTTACTTGCTGTATTTTATAGGATTTGGAAGACTTTTTATTATGTGAAAAAAGTCAAAGTTAAAAAGATGCATTTCCATACGTTGTTTTTGTTTTAATTTGTGTTTTTTTAATTTTTTAGTTTTTTAATTTTGTGATTTTTGATTTTGTGGCTATTTTTAAAATTAATAATTAAACAAAACTTTCCATGAATATTGATCACTTAATAAGCCAAGGTGTTGAAAAGGAAAACCTGTTCAGTTGAAAAAATGGAAGTTTCACAATCGGTTAGTTTTGGTTTTTTGTTCAAAAACAATAACAAAAATACAAAACTTTAAAAATCAAATAATTTTGCACCATGCATGCAACAGTACAAAGAACTCATCAATGAAATTGATTTTGGCAAGTCACACTTGGTTGTTAATATTGTATATAAATTTGAGTTTCAGTTGCTCCCCACGATATTTGCCTCCATTCTCCATGAAATTTCCCATCAATGCAAGTGGGAATTTCGCGAGATCAAAAATAACAGTTCTGTTTACAGTGTTTTTTTGTCTTGATCTTGATTTGAAATGTCGCACATTATATGTGGTGAAGCACATCCATCACGTTACTCCATACACTTTCAGCTCATGGGGAATCCCCTCTTGCTCATGCAATGCAAGCTTGTTTATTGACATGACATGACTCCAGGGAAACTACTATAGCTACTAGGGAAGAGGTAGGATTCTACTTGTCATGCTTGTTGTAGGCTAAATCATCACTACAAATTATTTATGACAGGCCACGTTCACAGACTTGATAGTTTACCCAGTGCGGTAACCAGCTTTTTTGCAGGGGGGGGTTTTAAAGGGGGCACATAATATGTCAGCAGGGGGACAAGCATATAATATGTTGTTTCATTCACGGTAAATAGGACATTGAGAAAAATCACTAATCCGCAGGGGAAAGGGGGGGCAAGATTCCCCACAAGAAGGGCAGCTTTCCCTGCCCTCCTGGTTACGCCACTGAGTTTAAACCAATTGAAAGGTCCATGGCCCTATGCTGATAGCATCGTACCCGGTACTTCAGATTTACCAAAAGTGATCAAATTAATGCCGTCAAAGAAAAGCTTCTATTTTCTCCGTTAACCTCTGTAAAATCTTAGGCTAAAATATGTTTGGTTTGGATGTTACGGGTAAACAAGTTTCATTTTGAGCATCATGGCAAAGTTCTACTAGTAATATGTTCAATATTTGCGGAAACCTGAAAAAGAGGTCCTTTCTATATGTACCACAACCAGCGTCCCCGCCCGGGGGCGGGCCAGCACACGCACCCCTTGGGTTTGCCATAAATTATTACAAAAATCAGCATATGTTTACTATTAACTAAAGGTCCACCCCGCACCCCAACCGCACCCCGAGGTCCTCCGACCTGGTACGCCCCTGTAATTCACTGTATAGTGGAAATCGTTTCACGAGGTTTTTATTTTTCGCGAATTTTGTGAGTGCACTAAAAACGCAAAAATAAAACATCGTGAAAATAACTTTTTCCATATATTTGTATTGCATTGATGTCAATACTGTGAATTAAATTCTCGCGCATTTGGCAAACTGTTAAAAACGCGAAAATATCTGTATGCGAAATTTCCACTTATACATATGTGGTCCAGTGGATAAACGTCACAACCCAAACACCCAGTCGTAAGCGTTCCGGGGAGCAGGTGTCCCCCAGTTTGGTTGCCATTCGGGTGAAAAGATTTATGGGGGGGAATTAGTTCCATCGGTTACAATTTTGGAAAACAAGTTATCGAAATTGAAACACAAAAATAGATAAGGAGTACAAGGCAAAAGATATTGCTATGCCTCTTGAGATATGGGTCTGAAGAGGCATTTGTAGGTACCCAAATGGTAAATTTAAAAAAAAAAAAACGTTAAATTACATTAGGGGTGCATATTTCCCTATGATAGCACATTGTCTTGACCATTTTGTCTGTCAAATTCAACTGTAGGGTTGAATTCCTAATTTCAAAGCTGAATTTTAGTTCAGGGAATTTTCTAGTTGCTCAGGGCAATGGGTGAATTTTCAAATTGACTAGTATCTGGTCAGCTATTATCTTTGGTATTTAAACATTTTCTATAGGCTTACATCTTTGTTTCTTGTGTTGCTTGATTTTTATGGTCTACTTAAATCTATGGAGATTAACAGTTCTTTCACATGTCCATCATATTTTAAATATGATAGAGGCCATGATTTGGGTTCCAGTGCTGGCCATGCATCTTGGGTCACTTAACTTTTTTTTTCATGTAGGGATGTGCGGGGCCCCCAATTTCAGAACGTTGGGGACTGGTAATGATTTTGTCTCTCAAAGCGGGTCGTAGGAACTTAAATTTCGAGAATAGGCTTTGAATCTAAAATTTGGTCCTAAAGTGAAGCTCCCAGGCAAAACTTTTCCCAGAGGGGAGATCTACCCTCGTCTACACCTAGGCCATTTTTTGTAACAAAACTCCCGACGGGGGGTGGTTACCACCCCCCCTGTGATTTCCGTTACTGAACAATACGCCGATCCTGTGAATTTGGTACCAAGATAGCTTAGAGTTTCATTTTTCCATTGGTACAAATAAGTGCCACTATCCCCATTATGACGTCACTAGCACGTCATATGCTGAGGAAGTCCTAAAATACTGAATATAGGGTGGCAAAGGTATATTTTGCAATTTTAGCGACTCAAACACCTTATTGTATAGCATTAAAATGTTCTCATTATATTCTACTAATTCCCAATTTTCACATCAAATCGCGTCAAAAACTACATAAAATCTGATTTCCTAACCTTCTTTGGCAAAAAACAGTTCGCCTAATGTGTGTCTACCTTGAATGATAGTTTTTTGCTGACTGCAAACTTTATGACGTCATACTGGTACAATGCTAGGCATGTTTGACAACTCATTTTGGTAATAATTGAAAGAGGAGGACCAGAGCTTCTATTGTACCAAATCAATTGGCCTCTGTAGATATCCTGTGTTGTGCTAGGCATGTTGGTACTATTCTCCTCCCGAAGTGGGGGGTGGGTGGCTGCTAACCCCTCCATCACCCTTTATCATTACCATACCCCGGTGATGTTTGTTTTTGGATGAAAAGAGCTGAACATGTCAATTTACAATTACAGGGGTTTTTTTAGCAAGCGGGAAAAAACCGAAGGGGGTGGGGTGGTAACGCACCCCCCCCCCCCCCCTTCGGTAGATGATGTTTAAGAATATAACGATTATGCTTCAACTGGGGTTCTTAGAACTGCTGGAGAGACGAAATGGTGGTCTTAAGGCTGCACACCACTTCCTATGTCAGTCCCCTCCCCCCTCCATTGAGAATTGAATTCTGAAGTCATCCTTGGCCATGGTTGTTCAAATTCATGATGCATTGACTGAAAAAACTAAAATCTTACATTGGCTGACTTCAATGTTCCCATTATATTGGTCCATGTACTTCAAAAAATCTTCTGTTACAGTTTCTCACAGATGTAAAAAAAGACATAATAAAGTGCTGGGGTTGGGTTTACAATCTTTTTGTCTTTTCTGATATGTGAGCTGGAATTTCCACATTGTGCATGACCGGCAAGGCACCTATATCAAATTACCAGCTTAACAATGTAGTCCTTGGGGACTCCCCACTGCTCGGCAATAAGTTAAATCCACCTAAAGAAACTGTTAGCATAACTACTGTTTGTTGGAATTTTTCACTGTTATAATATGGATTTTTTTATGGTACTCAAAATGTATATGTTACAGTAGTGAAATCTAGTCCCAACCGCTTCAGTGGGGGAGAACCACAGCAGATAACCAAAGGTATACACGAGGGATTAGTAAGATAATAAAATACTCGAACCCCAACGTTGCATGGGAAGAATCAACACACAACACACACGCCACAACATTTCGGCAGGATAAACCTGCCTTTATCAAGTATACCAGTTAAAGCACTATCATGATTTACTACATCAGAAAACTCGAAAAAATTATCAAAAATCAGATTTTGCTTGTATGTACAAGCTTTAGGTGTCCTAACATACCCTTGCAAATGATGGACCAGAAAGCAACCTAATAAGGACAAATCGGACATTTTAGTCATTAGTGTCCGTTCGGACACTTGCTACACACGTATATTAATGGCATTCGTATCTTTGACACTGCCGTTTCTTCCTTTCTGTTAATTTTTCGTGAAAGAAGTAACTTGCGAGATTTCTATAGACTTATCCCTTCACTTATAAGCTATTCCTGCAAATTTCAGGTATTTTGACTTCATTCGGAAAAATCACTGATAGTGTTTTAAAACACCTAGAACAACTAAGAAAACAGCAACCCTCCTCTGCAGTGAGAAAGATGATGTAAAATGATTCCTATTTTGGGCTTCAGGAGAAGAGCAAAAGTATCTTTTAAAGTAAAATAATAAATTTTTGATTTTTTAAATATTTCCTAAAATATAAAACTGAAGATAGTATAAGGAATTCTACCTGACCAGACTTTCGTTTCCCACCCTAAACGTGCACCACTTTAACCCGTCGGTAGCATTACGGATGCCTTGTTTCCTGTGCCTTGACCACAATTTCAGTTTTAATTTCAGCCCAGATGAAGTTCCCAGCTGATGGAAATCTAATAGCTTCTAATTTTAGTCACATGGAATTTCCCTAGCCAGGCAATAAGCAAATCTGAAATTGACCTAGGTCAACTATCCTTTGTATTTAAGCACTTTCTAGTATAGCCAATATGTTTGTTTCTATTGTGCTCACTGATGTACTACTTAAACTGCCAGAGCGTATGTGCCTATTAAGCTTTCTGATTGGTTAATATATCACAGTTCATTTTCAAAACCAATTAAATGTAGCTTTAAAATATTTAAGCTCTATCCCTCTTCGGCCACATACCACCATATTTACCATGTTCATGCTTGGCTAACAAATCATTTAAAGTTTCATTGTGACGAATATTGGCATGGTACTGTAACGTTGATCATTTTCGCGTGTGTAATTTCGCGTTTCAAGTTTGAACATTTTGATTTGTTTTTCCATTCGCTCTTTTCATCTATCCTCCCTAGCCCTACACGCCCCTCACCCTTTTCGCGCGTTTTTACTTTGGCTAGCTCCGCGACCGAAGAAGTGGCGCGAAAGCGCGAAAAATTAATGTGTAGCCGCGAAATTTCCACTTTTTAAAGTAGTTCACATGTGCTACTCACTAGCTTCATCAGTTATTCACACGGCATGCAAATAGATAATGATTTGGCTTAGGATGGGATATGGGCTGAGCAAGCAATGCATAAGCGGCGCAAGGGCGAAATCCCCCACTCTAACACTGCTCCTCACTTGTCTAAAAACTAGGCAATTATCAGTGATTTGCGATAACCAGAAAAATCTTGTTTTTGCATGTCTGTAATTGTTTCATATCATAACCGACCCTAAAAGTACTAGTCTGAAAGCAGACTATTAAGGGCAGGAATCGGATATGTAGTACCATTGCATACTATGTAATGTTACAACTTATTTGCCAGTACAGGACCCCTAAAGGTATAGGTAACACATTTTTCATATTCTCGATAAGGATTACTCCAATTTTTGGGCTCTAACTGAG
This sequence comes from Ophioderma brevispina, assembly GCA_023653785.1. NCBI lineage: Eukaryota > Metazoa > Echinodermata > Ophiuroidea > Amphilepidida > Ophiodermatidae > Ophioderma > Ophioderma brevispina. The sequence continues at coordinate 39,382 of JAMKCH010048653.1, forward strand.
AGTCATTTTGGATTTGATGATCTATATTAGCACCATGGCTACATGAAACTGGTGGACTGAGTGGTGTGTGTGTGTGGGGGGGGGGGGGGGGGTCAACACAAATTATCATACAGGGGACATGCTCCAACATGGGTCCATTTGCATGGTATATGAATGCTCATATTAATGCCAATTATGTATAGAGATGGTTAAACTTTTTCAAAATTTTCTAAAATATCATTGGAATATTAGGCAAATTTCTCAATATGGAGGCAAACAAATTACTTAACAGTGGCACATCCCAAAATTTGGAGAACAAAATGTCAAATTTTGTTGTTAAAAACACTATCAGTGATTCACCCGAAGACTAAAAATATTTGAATTGAAAAGCAATAACTTATTTTTGCACCTGGAAAAATGACAGAAAAGGAAGCAAAACAGCAGTGTCAAGGAGATTAAATCCCCATCAATAAACGTGTTTCCGTAAGTGTCCGTGCGGGGAGTAAGGATCCTAAAAACCCTTAAAGGGGGAGGGGCCCGATTTAAGTATATAACGTTTTCATCTAATGGAATGGCTAACTTAACAAAGCTCCATCTGTAAAGTTTCGTGCAACATATTTCAATCCGTTTTGTGTGACAGCTAGAACGTGATTTTGTGAGGCCCCATAGGGTACTGTGTAAAAAACTAATTTTGGTCGACCAAATTCAGTACACTTTCGCTCATAACTCCCAAACCAAACATCATTTAGCTATGATGTCACAGGGTAACTGAGGAAAATTAGTAGGTTTCTTCTGATATCAAAATTTTGACCACTTCCGGTAAAATCTGGGTTCTGGGGACGAGGCTATTGCGATCGGGAATGTGGACCTTTAATTTTGTCATCATTAGGTTCACTTTATCTAGGCACGGTAGGGTATGTTAGGATAACACACTTGTTTAACAAACATGCACAAATCTTATTTTGATGATTTTTTGTGATTTGATTTAGCAAGTCACTGCTAGTGCCTTTAAAGAGACATTGAGGAATTCAAGAAAGAAATGCACCAAATTTGTTAATTATTTTGGTTGCACCATTTGGAATGATTACCAATGTATTAGATCACACCTAGGGGCAGGTGTGGTCAGTGGAGTGAGTGATCGTCCTGCACTCCAAAGGGTGTGGGTTCGAGCCCCACTGCCGCCAACAGTTGTGCCCTTGAGTAAGGAGATTTACTCAATTACTCATTTCACAAGGGGTATAAATGGGTAGGTACCAGCTGGATTCAATGTTGGGAAGGGCTAACAGGACTCGCTGTGCGGGGGGAAGTGGAGAACCCCCAACCAGCAAAAATATAGTAATACGGAGGCGTTGGCCCAAACGCTAGGAAAGAGAGATGGCACTCGCGCACAAGATTGCTCAGCACGACCCTTACCTTTTTTACCGTAGATTCACACCTGAAAGTGAATAAGCAGAAAACCCTGGCTTTATGTAATAAGGATGATGATTTAATATTTTATCGTGGTATTGACAGACAAATCAAAGCATGTTTTCCATAGGGACGATTACGATAGCAAGGAAGGCTGTGGGTTTCTTGTACTTGTTTGTTAAGAAACGTTCTACAAACCGATCAGTGCAATTGAGAGAAAGTTGTGATCCCAAAAAATTTCTCCTGTCACTTTAAATTTGGCCCCAAATGGGTCATTTTTGTTTGCAAAAATTACTATTAGATTCTGCATCCTACTTCTAGGCTCTCCTGCCGATTTCCACGTTATTTAGGTGCCCCTGCATTTGGTGGCTGCCCCATATCTTATGTCTAATTACCACAGCTATGATTAGTACTGAATGTCAACCCCGGGGGGTCTCACTTGGTTTGAGTAGGGACCGTTGCCCCCGCGACTCTGGAAGTAGGACCCACCAATAGCGATACCATATTTTGCCAAAAAAGGGACCATATAGCTATACCGAGATGCACATTGTGCGGGACAAATGAACACCACATTGCCATTTAACCCCAAAATTTCAACATTTTAAGCAAAGTGGGACACTTTTGGCTTCAGATTGATGAAAGTGGACTAATTTTCCAACAATTTAAAGAAAATTTTGGTTTCCGATTGAGAAAATGTGGAGTATTTTCCAACAAATTTCAGAAAACATTTTGAAAAAAACGACCCATTGCTATACCAAAATTGCATGAAAAAAGGGGTACATTGATATACCAGAGCTGAAAAGGTAATCCCCCCCCCCCGGAGGTCAACAGTACAATCTTTGATGCGTAGGTCCCGGTTTAGTAATTCTGAGTTAGAGCCTTACTTATACGTGGTAACGTGAACACCAAGATCTGGGCCCCGCTATATTTAGTCTAGACTATGCTTAGATGTTCGAAACTCTTGAATATGTACAACACATCCAAAACCAGTTCTAGCAAGCAAACAGACACATAGGGATGATTTGGACTTGTGTATGTGTGTGTATATCTCTGTGGTTTAAATATGACTCAAATATTAAGCTAAACATAATCGCCCACTATTTCCATATACGTGTGCACATTTTCATGACCACCTTGTGGTTGTGTGTATATATAGGTGTGTGTGCCCTGGGTGTGTGTACTTAATTTTTTTACTATATAGTGTATACAACCCCAATGTGCGACATTGGTATGAATGTACATTTATAATGTATATGTGCTATATATAAGATATGAACTACTTTTCTGTATACTTTTATTATTGAAAATTATAGTGTCAGGTCTTCTGAGGGACCAATACTTGCACATTGAAGGAATTTCCCAAATAAATAATATGAAATAATATTCATAAATGACCCACCATTGTCATAAAGTCCACACATTTCCC
>JAMKCH010048654.1:0-11692 GCA_023653785.1 Ophioderma brevispina
AGTTAAAATACCAGTTTAAACTTCTAAAGAGGCATTTGTCGGTTTGTTTAAAGCTTTTGATTTTCACAGAAAAAGTGCATACTGCGAAGTTTAAAAAGGGGCTTTGTGTTAGTTACATCAGTGAAAATAAGTCTGTGTTAGATTGTGAGCTTTGGGACATGTATGAAAATTGGCTAAGAAACTGTTTTGTGGCAGTAAAAGAAGCACCAACCATCTGTTAATAAACTTCTCAAGTTTGGAATTAGTTCAATCATTTATATCTGAATATTTGGGGAATTTGTTCAATCATTTATTTCTCAATATGGAAACATGTTGTACAGTGTGGTGTATCGTATCAAAGCTCATTTTCCTCAGTGTTAAAAGGCACCACATTTGTAACAATCACTTCATGCGGAGGAATTAAGCCCAATGGCTAGTATTCTAAAGGAGTCAACTTTAGACCAAGGTTTAAGAAAGGTTAGTCCTACCTGAGTGGACCTTTTTCTTCCAACATGCTCTAGAATGGGCTGTATGGGTGAGAAAATTCTTCAGGAGGACTGTTTGGGCCACTCTATTGAGACTGATTTACCTGTTGCATTTAATTTCAGTATTTTAAAAGGGAAAAAGGTCCACTCATATAGGACTAAACCTGGTATAAACCTGGGTCTAAAGTTAGGCTCTCTTTCAGAATACCAGCCTTGGCCTAATTTGCATGTGGTCTAGTGTGTTCACTGGAACAAATGCATCACTAGCATCAATAAGGGAGTCCAGAAGTGGTTCATTTGGAACATTGTGTTTGAGACCCTACCACATAAGAGGTACTCAAAGCAAGGATAATTCAATGGGATGTAGTAGTAGTAAACCAAAGTTTTAAGTCTGTTTTGTCCCTGCTAATGGGTAGCCAGATTACCTCAATTCACAGCAATACGCTGTGTTAAGGATTTTTTAGCAAAAGATAATTGACCGGCTGCCCTTCCTGATGTCAAGCCGCGACAAATCGCCTTTCCGATAGCCCGGCTAGGAGACATTTTTTCGGGCAAGTAAAACATTGGGTAGTCGTGCCCGTTCGGCAAGTCGCAATCCCGGGTCCAAATATCAGCTAAATGGTTTATGGTTTACTGACTTTTACTCCCAATCAGTACGATATTAATCAGAAAAAACTAATTACTAGACCATATGCCTTACAAGTTTTACTTTTACCGTGTCCTGAAATAAACGAACCACAAAAAATTAAAGATATTAATCTTATACACAACGCAGACAGACACTGTTTTTTCTCTTGGGAATGCACCTCTGACCATTTCCACAAAGCTCATGTTCGATGGATATTGCTTTCCAGTCCAGCCGGCGGTCCAGGTCAACGATCTGGGCTAGCCACATATTTTGCAATCTTAAACAGGCTGGAAAAAATGTAAATTTCCAGGGAAGCCGAATACGATTTCACCAGGACAGCTTCCAACATAAATGAAAATATTCACCCCAAATTGACTTTCCTAATGGTCCGGGTGATCGGAGTTTAGAAAACCGCTTTTCATGTGCGATTTGTCAGAAAAATTGGTATTTTCCGCGACAAAAAAGCGCTGAAAATTATTTCCTGATTCAGTAGTACAAGGTAAAGTAATTACCTCACCCCCATGTATTAAATGGATCAAACCAAACAAACTAAGTGAATATAGCTTCCATTCATATATGTTAATTGCAAGTAAAGAAAAATAAACAACGGTAATGAAATCTGAATTATTTTTTAAAAAATCATTTCAGCAAACGACTACATAGATTTGAAATCTAAATATATCATCATGTATTTTTATTGCTAAAAACGTCATTTTAGCTTAACAAAATTACAAAATGGCCGACAGTGAACCCCAGCGGCATGGCCCACGTGCGTAATCATTGTTTTGACACACAAAAAAAATGATTTAGAACTCAGTTTAGCATCTCAGAGAATCTTAACAGGTATTGCAAATTTGTGATCAGAAATTACACGTGGGTGACGTGATTACCTGTGGTCATGAGCTGAAAAGTCATGAAAGATCACAGTACCTAATAGTTGAAAGCTAGACTGGCTTGGGGAATTTCCCGGACCGTTTTTTAATCATCAGTGTTTTTCCCGCGGTACAGCAGTCAACCAGCCATAGCGGGCTGTCCTGTACGGAGTTCATTTCCCGCTGAGAATCGCGGTAATTTTCGGGCATGTTCTTCACTGTCTCGGGCTAGCAGTTTTCTCTATGAGGTTGCCCGGTCGGGCAAGCTAGAAAAATATTTGTCGCGGCCTGCTGATGTCAATGTGCTGGATGGCCGCCCATTAGCTCTGCAAAGCCGACGCCCTTGCAGGTAGATCTTTTTTAATTCTACCAGGGTAACCAGCTACCCTCCTCATCAAATTTCCTTAGAAACCCAATGGGAGTGATGTTTAGCTGCTGACAACTCTGTCCCAGGACAGGTAAAAAACCTGACCTGACATTAAATGTCTGGGATGTCTGTAATTCTGAAAAAAAATGAGCTGTCCACTTTCACAACACTATACAAACAGCGTTCAATTATTTGAGATGTAAATGCGTGAAAAATATTTCCAATTTTTTATGAAAGGGTTATGTTCACCACAAACAATGAATGTTTCAAGAACATCTTAACAGTGCATTTCTTCTAACAACTGATGTACTGCTTTTTCCTTCATAGATACCTCACCTCCTGCCATCACTGACTCCATCACCGTCAGAGGTCAAGAAATGTTATCAGGACCAAAAGAGTGGTCCCTTAGAACTTAAATGCGCAACAACCCAGTACGCTGCCTCCAACGTACGAGTGAAAAAGACCTTGTTTTAGGATTGTTGACATACATCATAAGATCAATTAAAGGTTCAACGAGAGATTTCGCAATATCATGTGCCCCTAAAAAAACTGATGAAAGTACGGATGTATGCCCTAATGTCAAGCTTTCCATCAAAAATATCCTCCTTCCTGAAAGAATTAAGTTAAGAAATGTTTCTTTGGTACAAAATTTTTGTGAAATTTCTCATTAGTATATGAGCAAATCTCTTGTTCACCTTTAATGATTCCTTTTTTTATGAGCATTTCCCAAACTACAGAGGATAAGTTTCTGCACACAATGAATGATAAATCACAACATTCTGTTCACTAGAAGCTCACTATTGGAACACCCTAATCCCGTAAAGGGCATTTTGTGATCCACAACCTCTTCCGTCGTCTCCCCCCCAGATTGAATACTTCTATTTTGAAGGGATTCGTATGCGATTGCTGACCAAATCATCAAAATTCCCTCTTTTGGTTTTTTTTGTTACTGGCATGTATTGCTAACGAACCTGCCAAGTGGTTGGTTTCAAATCTGTGAATTAAAGACAAGGCAGTAACTTGTTATCTTGAATGCTGATAATTTCTAACTTGATATCAAAAAAGCCTGTTTCTACGATCCCAGAATTAAACTGTACTATTATGCACCCTGACCTGTAACATTTGACCTCAAACACAAGCTTATTGATCTTGTGTATTAATTTACTTGTGCAACCCACAATCAGCTGTTTATTGTTTGATTTGAGATGCGTCCGCCTGTATGTCTATTTTTGCAGAAAGATTGATGGAATCTCCTCCAACAAAAACCCAATGTGAGATTTAGATAATTTTATTTATAAACTCATCCCTGGAGTTAATCGCTTAAAAGACGTTTCATCTAGGCTGGTAAATTACTTCAGTGGAAAAAATTGGGGAATTTTAAAAAACTAAACAACCACAAATAGTACTCGATTCCTTGAAACTCCAAAATAGGTTAGAAAAGTTTTTTTAATTCTTACTATATCACGATTGGAAACTTAAAATGATTTGCAACTTCGATTGTTATAGTTATTTGTCTGTTTCTGTAACACCATTTTATCCGATGAGCCTACCTTAAGAATGATGCTATAGATAACTCAAGTGACTAGATCGGTCTGAAAATCATTTTCATATGTGGCCATTATAAACAAATGTAAACCCATAGTTTGTGTCTTTGTCATAAATTTCTAGAGCCTTCTAGTTCGGGATTTGACCCCCAATCACAAAATACATATTTTTCATTTTTTGAATGTTTGATCAATAATATCAGATAAATTCAAATTCATTAAATCCAGCATGTGGCCCACCAGGATTAGAACCGGGGACCTCCAGCCCATAGCCTAATATCCTAACCATGGGCCCCACTCTTCCTCTCAATTCCAATCAACTCAATTTAATGGAGGAAAACAATCACCATGTTTTTTTTGTTAGTTTTTAAAAAAGTTCAATCCGGTTTGTCCCCGCTAACGGGGGTGGCCGGATACACTACACTCAGCACTACTGTTTGTGTGAGGATTTATTGGATCAAAAGATATTGCCGGATGCCCTTCCTGCGTCAATCCACAGTTTTCGCGGTGGTGCCCTAGCCTTTGCAACCATGCCAACCAATGCAGGCACTCAATTTGCTGGATCGCCGCATTCGCTCTCCAGCGTTGACGCCCTTTTGGGGAAGGTAGATCCGTCTTTTTCATCTACCAGGGTAACCAGCTACCTCCTCATCAGATTTCGCTTAGAAACCCGATGGGGGGGACGGGTTAGCCGCCGACAACTCGACCTGGGACAGGTAGTACTGTTTACCAGGATTCCACGTAGCAGGCCCTCAAAGGAATATTTGACCGACAAATCTTACCTGACCCCTGAGAAATAGTTTTAAAAATGAATCTTTGAGAAATATTGTCAACCTTTTTGGCACTTTATAATAGATCCTATCTATCACGTAGAAGAATCTAGCGTTTTTGCCGTTGCGTAACGCCCTACGAGTTTTTTATGGCTTGTTTGATTGCTCTGAAATTTGTGTCGTGCTAGCTATGATGTTATGCCAGAAGCGCATGTTACGGATTTTGTTTGGTTGGTCTTTGTCTTTTTTTAAGGTCTTTTGTTGCGAGAATCCGTTTTCCTATTATAAAATTCGCATGTGTGACGGGTACTTCGTCATTATGAGATCGAGAGGGCGGTGTGAGCGTGGTTGGATTTGCGGGCTTAACTGTAACCTTGCGATCGATTGTGTGTATGATATGCCTGTCTGTGTGATGCGTCTGTATTTTTCATGTTCCTACCTACCCATGAAACTTACTCACCATGTTTCTTAATAAGTCTGTCCCTGTCGATTCCACAGTGCTTGTAACGTTATACTTTTTATATCAGTATAATATAGGCATGACATATTTCATGATCAGAAGCCATCAGAATATCAGTTTTTGATCCCCACGATAAACCCGCGGGATAGAAACCAGAGCATCCCTCCTTTATAAAATCTTATTACTTCTATATAAAAAATAGAGATTGTGCTAATTAAATATTCATGAGCTCATCGCTGTTTACAATCTTGGGATTCCCCAAAGCGTAACTACTCCCCGGTTCTTATATAAAAGTCCTGCCTCTGTCGATCCAAAAAGCTTGTGTTGTGTATTTTTTGTAGATCAGTATATTATAGTCATGACATATTTATCATGATTAGAGCCATCAAATATCCAAAGTTTTGATCCCCTACGATAAAACCATATCAAGGAGCTTACCTCCTTGATAAACATAGAGATTGTGCTATGAAATTTCTATCTCATCGCTGTTGCATACATGGGAATTCCCAAGATCGTGAGACACGGTCTCATATGACCATTCCCTGGCGCGTTGATGATTGCGTGACTTTCCATAAGGTTAAAAAATAAATATTCATGATTACACAACATCGATCCAGATATCAATGAAAAACACAATATGACGTCATTGAATGCCTTTACGACCAATCGGAAAATCGTACGTAATCTGGCAATTGAACTCGGTCCAAGTTTCCGTTTACCCATAGAACTGCCGTGTCACGTGTCTTCGGTCTTGATGCCATGAAGGCAGCCTGCATGGAATCAGAAGTTAATTCACAAAAGGGGCCGTAAATCGAATATTTAATATCCCTGGTTCTACATGAAGTTATTATCATTACTCGCATTATAACTTATGGTAGGCCTACTATATTCCTGGCATTTTTACGCGAAGTTGAGTATCCAAATGTACACATTTTCGTTCTTGTTTGTAAATTAGGTGGCTCTGAGTTTCAGAGGTGTCTATTGCTCTGGGTTTCCTAATTTGATTATACGTTGGTTCCTTATCGGCATGGTCCTTGCCCTAACCACAGGGCCTCGTGGTCCGTGATGACCCAGCAAGCGACAATAGTTCCCGTACTGTTTAAAGAATGGCACAATTTCGAAACAGAAATTTTAATTTTGGTATTATAATCGCAGTATACGGGGCCCTGACGTCTGTGTATCTGTATCTGGTGGCTAAATGTTACCTAACATTATGCCATCCTCGGCATTTTGCCCGTGTTTCCACACCGGCCTACCTGCACAAATTATATGTCACTGCATGAAAGGGTCCTTTGGGTAGTGCCCCGGCTACCTTTCTCGCGGTGGGTCCAGAGAGGTCGTTTCCAAAAAACAAAAATGTCATGAATTGAAAAAGTTTTTTTTGCTGGTGTATCCACGTCGATCGATTTATTATGAAACTTAGATATAATGGCCCCTGGGTAGTGGCCCACATGTTTATGACCTTAGTGACCTTAAAATGGTCAGAATTATAAAATTGCTTGGTGTAGCCACATAATGGTGATCGATCTTTATGACTCTTAGTTACAATATGGCCCTTGGGTAGTGTCGCCAAAAGTTGTCGAATTATAAAAGTTGCTTGAGTGTATCCACAGATGTCGATCGATTTCTTTGACACTTAGATTAAAATGGCCCCTGGGGAAGAGTCCCACATGTTGATGACCTCAATGTGACCTTGTGACCGCATGTGACCTTAAAATGGTAAGAATTATAACATTGCTTGGTAGATCCCGATTCGATCGATTTTCATGACACTTGGATAATTGGTCGTTGGGTATGTACCAAATGTTGCGTGACCTCATTTGACCGATTTGTGAACTCATTGACCTTAAATTGGTCAGAATTATAAAATTGCTTGGTATATCCACATAATGTCGATCCATTTTCAGACCTTAATCATTAGCCCTTGGGTCGTGTCCCCACATGTTGGTGATCTTGGTGACCTTGTGACTTTGGTGACCTCAGTGACTTAAATGGTCAGATTAAAACTTGCTTGGTGTATCCACATATGTTGATCGATTTTCATTACACTCGTTAAAATGGCCTTGGTAGAATGTCCCACATGCTGATGACCTCATGTGACCTTGTGACCTCATGCAACCTTAAAATGGTCACATTAATAAATTGCTTGGTGGAATCGGAATTGTCGATCGATTCCTGACACTTAGATACATTTCCCTTGGGAAGTGCCCCACATGTTGTGACCTCATTTGACCTTTTGAAACTCATGTGGTACGCTTAAATTGGTCGGATATACATTGCTTGGGTATACCACATAAATATATTCGATCGATTTTCATGACACTTGAATGCATTAGCCCTTGTGTAGTGTCCCACAGGTTGGTGCTCTCATGTGGACCTTTGTGACCGCATGTGACCTTAAAAATTGTCAGAAATTCTAAAATTGGCTTGGTGTATCCACCTATGTGATCGTTTTAGTGACTATTAGTTACGTGGCCCTTGGGTAGTGTCCAAATGGTCAAATTATAAATTGCTTGTTTACCCACAAATGTCGATTTCTTTGACACTTAGCTAAAATGGCCCCTGGGTTAGAGTCCCACATGTTGATGACCTCATTGTGACCTTTGTGCCCTCATATGACCCTGAAAAGGGTCAGAATTATATACTTGCTTGGTGTATCCACAATATTCGATCGATTTTCATGACACTTGGATCCATTGGCCCTTGGTATTACCATTTTGTTGTTGACCTTATTTGACTTTAATGTCAGAAATTATAAAATTGCTTGGTGTATCCACATATGTTGATCGATTTTCATATGACACTAGTTACAATGACCCTTGGGGAGTTTGTTTTTGTTTTTTTGGTCCCACATGTTTGGTGACCTCATTTAACCTGTTGACCAATCATTTGACCTTTGTGACATCATTTGAACCTTTTGGTGAACTCATGTGACCTTAAATTGGTCAGAATTTAAACTGCTTGGTGTATCCACAAATGTTGATCAATTCTTTGACCTAGATACAATGGCCCTTAGAGTCCCACCCGTTGGTGACTCATGTGACCTTGGTCACCTTGTGTGACCTTAAAATGGTCAGAATTATACCATTGCCCTTGGTGTATCCACATTATTCTCTATCGATTTTCTTGACACTTAGGTACATTCGCCCTTGCGTAGTGTCCCACATGTTGGTGCTCATTTGACCTTTGTGACCTCATTTGACCTTTGTTGACCTCATTTGACCGTAATTGGACAAATATAAATGCTTGGTGTAACCACATGCGGGCGATTTCTTTGACACTTAGATAAAATGGCCCTTAGACAAGTCCACATGTTTTGGTGACCGCTCATGTGACTCCCAGGTCACACCGTCGTGTTAACTGCAATAAGGGGTTTCCTAGGGCCCATTTTTTGTTTTTCCACCGGCGTTTTGAACTCTGCAATATATGTTGGTTATATTTTTTTGTATGCGGTCGAAACTTTTATGTTGCGCTTACATGGGGTGCAAAAAAAATTCAAATCCATCGCGTCGTTTTGGCGTTAATTAGTCATGGGTCCCTAGGAGCCCCCCCCACATGCACTAACGGAAGTGCCCATGACAAAAATGAAAATCTTAGTAGAGTTACTGTGATTCTGATTTTCATAACATGCACTACACCTCGTGACATAACAAAGTAATATTAATTAAAAAAATCTTGCAAAGTATTAGTAGGCCAATTGGAGCCATATATTTTATAAAAAATTACCTCATGTAGCGGTTTACTGTAGGAACCTTGGTAAATCTATCATGTACCCCTAAAAAATAACAAAATGGCATGAGACTTTATGTGTGCTCATATGTACATATAGTTTCCTTCTTCATCATTAAAGCAATCAACACAAGTCTAAGGTGAAGCAATGCCGTAGAAATGCAGAAACAATTATTGTCTTTTTCCGCACATTTTGATGCAAAATTTAAATCACTGTTTTGCCCCTAATTTCTTACTGCCACTTTCTTCATTTTTTAGTTCTTTATTGTTTGATTATCCTTGAAGCCTTCTAACAGTGGTGGATTCACAAAAAATCTTTAGGAAAGTGGTTTTATTGGGGGTCCCCTCAGGACCCCCCGTTATGCATAATAAGTGCAAACCCCTTATGCATTTAAGTGTTAAAATGGGTCAGATTATAAATTGCTTTGGTTTTCCACATATCGATTAGATTTCTCATGACACTCGATACCATTGGCCCTTGCAGGGTATAGTCCAATGATGTTGACCTTAGATCATAGATTTCGTGCCTTTAATTAGCTTAACCCTTGCCATATCATTGTTACTTCAAAGCCCCAATTGGCATCCCACTTTTATGTGCCATATTAAAATCTAGGCCAGGTTCTCAATTATATTAGCTGAAGGTCCAGAGAATGCCGAACATGTTTGAAGTTCCCTACTTGAGGGTGCAAATACACCTGAAATTCCTTATTTTACCTTATATTTAGACAGTCAAGGGCCTAAAATCATGTTGGCGGGCCTATTTGGGCCCGTGGGCCGCCTATTGAGAACCCCTGATATAGGCTACCTTTGCACCTCTTACAAACATTACACAGCCTTTCTTACTCACATGGTGAGACTATCACAGCAGCTACACCATGACTACCGCAGCTATGACACAGTACACACTGGGCTAAATGAGAGGCAGTAGCTGCAAGATAGTGTTTACAAAGTACACAGTTATTAGGTATACTAATAATAATAATATAATATATCAGAGTTTATATAGCGTCCCTTATGCTTTTGCCTCTAAGCTCTTTCACAATTGTCGCTGATCACTGTGGCGCAACCATACCATAAACCATCATGAGCACATTTCAGGGATGCAGACAGATCGTGATCAGCGCTTTTCCCTTATCAGCAAACTACCTCGAATAACCATCGCAGCGCGGAATCAGCTCCCAAATATCGCATGGGTAGCGAGACAACCAAGCGGTTTATTTCTGTCCATGTGGGGGTAGAGGAGAAAGGGAAGAAAAAGGGGGAAATTACAAACAGCTGAATCTCACAGGGCTCGAACGCCCGCCTATAACCATGGGATAACATACACTGGGTGAGCGCCTTACTGATTGAAGCTATCTTGTCCGCTACAGTGATGTAGCTATACCGTGAGTGGCTACTCTGCGGTACCTACCCCAATGGCTTAGGCCTGTAATTGCCCACAAGGTGGGAGAGAAGGTGCATATTGTGTAGACCAGTACCGGGTAGACACACAGCTACCGCGGTAGCTAATCACGTTACCATGACGCCATTTTGCGAGTGAGATAGATTTGAACCCTAATTTCATAAGATGAGGGCGCGAAACACTTTTTTCTCTTTTTACATGTTTTTGAATGTGTTTTTAAGGAAAATCATTAATAAACTTCAATCGGGCATCATAAAAAACCCTATCCCGCACATGTACAAACAATGAAATATTGCCAAAAATATCTATAAAAAACATGGCCATAATTACCCAGAATCCTAACCAGTGAGTGTATCCTAATGGGTAGGTAATCCATGTCTACGCGGTGGTAGCTAGTGTGGTAACTGCTATGAAGATTTGTCGGTGTAGAAATGTCATCAAATAATATTACTCCGTCCAGCTTCTAGAGTCCGTACCTGATCACTGATAGCCTCGTCATGTTATTGACCGAACATTAGCTTAAAATATAGCTATTATGGCCATCTAGCATCATTGATTCTGCTGGTTCTCGAAATGCAGTGATGGTGACTCATGTACCCCAAATGCCTGATTGTGCTACCGCCATTAGTAATACACAACGGTTTAATAATGAGTGTGTTTCAGGTCACAAGGTCTAGTTGCACTGAGCAGACCTGTGGAGATGAGGGGCTCACTCCATCCTTGCCTCCAAATGCGATCAGGAAAAGTAATAATTGTTGTATCAAATTTGTATTCATGTTCAGATTTTGTTTTCTTAAGAAAAGTGTGATCTCCCAAAAATTATCCTTTACAGAGAAAAGCTTTTGATCTCAAGTTAGACAAGTCCGAGTATCAGATCAAATGTACTCTCTTGTCTTTAATACACAGATTTCAATTCACCCTAATTCACCATAGAAGCCCAGTCTGGGAATAAAAATGTTACTGTTTTGTCTTTATAGACAGTTTTTCAAGCCACACTAACCCTAACAGACCCATAAAAAGTCTAGTATCAGATAAAAAATTTACTGTTTTTCGTCTTTAATACACAGTTACCAGCCAACACCTAACCGACGACCCGAGAAAGTCTAGTATCAGATTAAAAATGTACCTTTTTGTCTTTAATACATCAGTTGTTCAAGCCACACTAAACCCTAACAGACCCATAGAAAGTCTAGTATCAGACTTTAAAAAATGTTTCTGTTTTGTCTTTAATACACAGTTTTCAGCCAACACTAACCCTAAGCAACCTCATAGAAGTCTAGTATCAGATTAAAAATGTACTGTTTGGTCTTTAATACCCAGTTTTTCAACCAACATAACTAACAGCCCATAAAAAGTCTAGTAATCAGATGGACTGTTTTGTCTTTACAACACAGATTTCAGTCAACCACTACCCTAACTCCACCCCTTGAAATCCAGTATCAGATAAATATCTGTT
>JAMKCH010048655.1:0-10844 GCA_023653785.1 Ophioderma brevispina
GCAGGAGCGGAGGGGAACTAGTTTTTTTTTAATGAGCAAAAATTAGCTTAAAAATAAAGCTATTAAATAGGCCACTGCATCATTGATTCTCTGGTTTCTAAGTTCATCTGCATCTGGAACACCCCTACAGCTTTATGGTCACATCTTATGTCCACTGGAGATTTCGGAGTCGCCTGAAGCCACTCACCCTCCGCTAGCTAGCCACACGATCGAATCCTTCTTTTTACTTGGCAACCAGTCTTTTCTTTCCTGCCACACTTTGGTTGACTTTGTTCCTGTGACAGCACCTTTTCACCTATTACAACATACTCTACTACTGAGTGATGTTGGATTGGAAAGATGAGATAAATAGATAGATACTCCAACTTATTCATCAGTCAACTCCACCTCAAAAATTGCAAGCGTCTCCTGAATATTCGCCACGGAATTACAATCATTTTGACATCAATTCAAACCATCTAAACACAACTGCAGGAAACGTCTGCTTCAATTCAACATACAAATTCCACCCAACCTCGGTTAACAATGGCTCGAGCGACCGATAAGGTGCTGAACATAAGCATCACAACCACCGCCAACATTAACCACTGCCAACCCACAATTACCACCTCCTCCTCCCCCCCCCCCCGCCCCGGCACCCGTGGCCCCACTCACCACAAAAACCTGAATCTAGAAAGCCGAGAACCGCGAATTCTAGTTAAATACTACTTGATGGAACTAATAAGGTGCGAGGCGAAAACATAGACAGCGAGTACGTTCTGGACATTTAAAAGTTAAGTGATATTACAATGGCTACGTTTTTAGTAAGTTATTTCTATTTGACGAGCTTTAAGGATAACATGGCACGTAAGCTTTAAATGTGCTTGTTGTTCCTATTTTAGTTATATTGTGTTCTCTATTGATATGAGAGCCTGTCCCTTTCCACATACGCCACATCATACCGTGGGAAACAAACTGCGTTTTGATTGTAGAAGAAATAATCTATATTGCAAAGCCCTATTCAAACACTGTGCTAATATTTATTGTTAACCATTAAAACGACGGGTTTTTGTATAGAGTCTGTGAACGTTTATCAACCAGTTTCAACGGCAACATCAGGGCCAAGAGAAAGGACCAAATTTCAAACCATATGTTATCATTTTAGTTGATAAAGGCAATTCCCCCAAAGACAAAGGCATATTTTGTGATCATTTACCAAATCCCAAAATATTATTCATGATCGTAATGTGTTTTCCAATACATAAATTCCCACCAACACTTGATTGTGTAATTGAGGAATTATGTTAGAAACAACACTCACTGCCACCTAATACCACACTTAATATGCCCCCCCCCCACCCCCCCCCCTCGGGATATCACTACCACAATTGCCAATGTTTGTAAGTTGAAACATTACATTGTTGTAGTATTTTCGTCTAAAGCTTTGAAAACAAGCTGAAAAAACTGAATTTGCATTTTAAACAAAATATTGACGCGCGGTCCTCCGCGGCACCCTTTTTGTTTTGTTTTTCACGTTAAACATGTTAAATAAGTTCACAGGATATGCTTGAAACTTTGGAGGAAATAGCATCAGGTTGATCAGATTTGAAGTAGCACAATGTATATATTAAAGAAGGATTAACTTTGAAAACATCAATGTTTCGATAAAATATTCACTATCATTGTCAAAGTGAGGTTGATGCAAAATCAGAATGCATGGGGATGCACAAACACGATGGCCAACCATTAGAAGGAGACAGGGTAACAACACAGCATGGCTTTTAGGTAGAAGTTGCGCAAGGCCCGACAGGAACACACTCGATACCAAATGGTTTGAGACCACGATTGTTAAATACGGAAGCTTGTAATGGGGTTTTTGAAATATAGTATTTTTTATTTACATTTACAAAGTCTAAAAATATAATAATTTGTTTTAAGTTCCCACTTCTGATTTTTTTTGTGATCTTAAAACGGCCATATCTACAAAATGACCAAATTTTCAGTTCGAACCCTTTTAATCTCAGCTCAAGATATCACACACCGATATCATGGACTCTTTTGCAAGAGGCCGTAACTCTATGTTTGCAGGCATCATATGATCTAATTTAATCCCCACACAAGTCTTTAACAGTCATGATTGCTGATTATGATTGTACAAAACTCAAGGCGAAATCACATGATAGGACCACTGGGAACTATAAAAGTAGTTAAATTTCTGCCAGTTGTGCAATTGTGCTCATCAATTAGTATAGGGTTGTCTTTTCTATCAACATCAATGGCGAAATGCCAACAGGGCAAATAGGTTATGGTCGATAAATACTGATGTTTATGTAGATTACTATGAATCACGTAATTTAATCGTCAATTCATATGAATTAATCTGTTTTGGGGGCTTTAACATGATTCCGTCATAACAGATCGTAAGAGGTGTGTATATACTAAACAACTGTCATGTTATTAGAATAGCAGGTAGTAGCATGGTTAATTTGGGCTCAAGCGAAGTACACGTCGGAAATTTCTGTCACGTGGTCGCTTTCCACCAATGATATCCGAGAATGACTAAATTAATTTGCAAGGTGCATCAAGATAATCCTTTTATGCCAAAACACGTGGTCAGTATGGGATTGTTTTATGAATTAATCATTGGATTGGCAGTGAATGATCTGCTTTTAATGGGAGTTTACTCTACTATATCGTTTTTATAGCAAGGGTTCAACCCTTGACCAGGTTGGACCGGGAGACTAGCCCTTTTGCTATTATAAAAACATATTGTGCGCATTGTACAGGATTACTGCACAAATCGGTAAACTGATGAATTCATTTCTTTCAAATGCCGTGGTGGCCGGTGATGTCAAGGAACCTCATAATCGTTGCGCTAATCTCTTGTACACTGTTTTTGGATGCCTAATGAATAAATCACTTACTCTCACGGTGAATGGACAGACTTTAAAAACTTTTAATGAGGTCTCACACATTTTGAAATCTATAATATAAAATTTATCACAATCCTTTTACAAGACGTATGCGCGCGACATCCAGAAGGGGCGGGGATTATCAGTCGATGCACGATCACATACGCATCACGCTTACAGTACGATTGTCTTGTAAAAGGTACCCGTATCATAGGTGAGCTAAGATTCTTCAGATTTACATCTAGAAATACTTACTACGCTGTTGTTCAGGGAGAACATGGTCGAGAAGAGGGTTAACGTGTTACACCAGATCTGGGTAAAAAAACACAACATGTGTACTTTTGGACGCACAAATAATTGGTAAAATCTTACACATTTTCAACCATGTTCCCTCCTTACACAACAGCGTGGTAAGTATTTTAACATTGTACGTAACCATACGCATCTTGAAACGTGGATGAAGCTAAGGTTTATGTGTTACAAAATTACAAGAACATCGACAATCTTCCCGTAAGAGGTGCGCACTCAAGGTCACACAAGGGCATACAAGACACGCTAAAAGGAGGTCAGATGTTCGAAATTCTAATGTTCATTATTGCACGGCCTGGGAAATCTGAAGGAGTGGGAGCTGATACACAAATCCACGCGAGCCCAAACATGCTACAATCTGACATTACTTCGACCTAATAAACCTAATAGCAGAAAAAAGGGAACATTGAAAACAATTCACAGTGACGCTCACATAATTGGCTTGCTCACATCAAATGTCATGTCAAGTAAAAAGTTAAATTGGTTTGAGCTTATTTCAGCAAATAGAATGAATGGTATCTTGGTGAACATGGTTAAGTCACAAGATCGGGTCTATTCGGAAATAGGAGTCGAAGGTCTCGTGATGTATTTTAAGTGTCTAGCATATAGGCTAACAGCGCTTAACGTTAAAATAACAGCGTTGACTTTATGGTAAAATAAAAAAATAATCGGATCACAACCTATAATATCATAACCTAATGATGTCATAACCAAAGTACGGAACTGTTCCCTGACCTTTTTGTTTCAGCGTGCATGTTTATTTCGGCTATTTCATCTCAAATTAGAACTATTTTATCAAATTTCTTTGTGATATTAGCTGCAACGTAGGCCTATCATAAGATCAATCCTGTTATCCCGTTCATGTTTATAAGCCTTTATCTCCAATACCCAATCTAACTGCCTTACACGTAAAAACATTTCCCTTCTCTCTAGACAAGCTATATCCGTAAGGTTGCCTTCTTCTGCTCGATATATTAAATTTCTACTAAAGAATTGATGTAAACTGACATATACTCCATAATATAAAACATTACTGAGATCCTAGTTGCTTTCTATTTCTAATTATAAATATGTACACTATTTGTTCTGAGCGGACCTTTGGCACACTAGGGATGTGTGATTTTCTTGATAATTTTTATTGAACAATGAGCTGGCACAACATGTGAACACGGAAATGTCCACTATTGAATCGGCAACCTTTCTGAAAAAACTTATACAAAAGTGAACTATGGAACTTCTATCAAACGTTTTCGCTGGCCGTATTTTGATTTTAGCTGCCAGGTGAGTGATGAGTCAACGACTGTAAAATGTGCAACTCCAAGGCGCGGAAAATAAACAGATTTTCCGCTTACACCTCCCCGGAATTAGCGAACTTAAGGTTAGCCATTCGAAAGTCTTGATCTCACGTTACGAGGGTGCGTTGATTGTCGATATTTTAGCTTAAAGATAGTGCTTTTCCTTGTTTTTGCGTGGATTTAAAATCGTGAGCTAAACCTAATTTTTTTTTTTTCGTAGTATGAAAAGCGATAAATGTTGCCAACAAATATGAAGTTTGGGGAGTTGCAATTGACCCCAAAATTGCAAACGCGGGCCATGGCCGGGCCTGGTCCCTGCCCCCTAAGCGGGCCATGTAGGAGCGTCCGTATCATAGATCACGCGGCCCCGGATCAGCTTACACAGTGGAAGAATCCAACACCCACTACAAGCCATAAGAATGACGTGTAGGACACGCAAGAAGAAGAAGATTGATAACAAGATCAATGATTGCAAATTGCATAATATTAAGAAATTGGGAAAAAATGTTTTCAGTATTTTGGCAATGCAGTGCAGATACCAGAATCGTCAGAAACGGGGGCGTGAGCCAGGGCTAAACAAATTACTTGTTATCAACCAACACGTTATACTGGTTCTCATAACTCATACACAAAAACACTGTCTCATCCCGTGGTTTCAAATAATAATACTATACTGAGCATTTGAGTCATGTAAAGATATTGAGGATAAATTCCATTACCATGATTCTCGACAGTTCACTCTCCCTGTGCTCCCGCTCTGAAGTACGCCACTGCATGAATGAACTTATAAAAATTATTGTTATTCTACTCTTCGTGTGTTTTTCAGACATATTATAGTTATGGTTATAGGAAGAGAGTGTAAGAGTTCCAAAGAAACTGCTTTTCACAAAAGCGTTCTGTTACATATGGAGATGTTACGTCCATATCGTCTTTATGAACCTAGTCAATAAGAAAAACCCAAGAAAATGGTAGGGAAACGCTCTATTGTGAAATTGCTTTGTCTTTAATATGACCATCGGTCCTCTGCAGGTTCGGTCATGCGTTAATAAAGACAATGCGGTTTCCGATGCAATTGCTTATCTACGACGGATGGCCAAAACCGGTACCACAAACAAGCCTCTCTATTGAAGCATGTATAGAAGCTTCTAGGGACAAGTCACGACGCTAGGCACCGACGGCAATTCGCGCATGTATAGTACATTCCTGACTGACCTAAGTTTAAATGTACCGCGTTGCAGTATACACAAAACCGAATACAGTAAATCGTGTGTACCTGTAGTGTCATGCAAACCATGCTGCCCGCGCCACAAACACGGTTCCGCGCATATAATTATGACAGCAATCATACTCCCATTGCATTTCCCAAGTCAAACTTGGTTCCACTGCTTGAAAATAGCATGCATATTTGCTATGTCACCTTAAGTGTCACCTTGCAATCATGACACTGTGGGTTCAGGAGTGATCTAAGTAATACCGACACGCATACATCTCACACTTTGTCACATATATCGAGCCATAATCTACGATATTTCGGAGTAGATCTTTTTCAACCCTCAATTTAATGCTAAAAAATGAAAGAAATAAAAAAAGTAAAACAAGTAAAAAAAATCTTATTTAAATTCTGTTTCGGCTTCCGATAGCCTAGACCATACCGGATTTTCCCTTTATCATTGCGCATATAATTTTGACCAACCTGAGTCTCTCGAACGTCAGGAACACACCATTTCGAATTCCGAAATCTCCCCAAGCTGTATTACAGATATGACGTTACCATTCAGTAATGAGCGGCGCTCTTATTTGTAATTGTATACGCAGGCGGTGGCGGCCAAGGCTTCATCATAGCGCAAACTGCCGAACGCGCATTGGAGAGCTGAAATGCCCGGAATTTGAATCACTGACGCGTTTATAAAAAGATCAGTGAGTGGCGAGTGGGGGAATTCCCGTACGGAGCCGTGACCGATCTAAAAATGGCCTTGCTTAGTCGATTGTGTATAATTTGCTGCAAAATTATCATCAAATCGTTTTTTAAGACCGGACATAGAGGATTGCTGCAATGAGGTTAACGAATCATATTCCACTGGTGCATAGGCTACCTGATACCGGGCTGTCATGGTCCGCAGCTATAAATAGAGGTGACCATGCGATTGAACATGAGGCCAAACAAGCCTCGTTCAAAATGGATCCCGTTTGTTACCGTTATTCATACAAAAAATACTTACACTGGAGTTGATTCTTCAACTCCAACGGATTTTGAGTGGAACTTTGATAAACATATTTTTCGACTTTAGAATATTTGACAAAGTTTTCGGTGTTAGTGCTAAACCTATGGGGACGGCAAAATATGCTATCTTGGCCGCCCCCCCCCCCCCCCCCCGGTATTACGAAGAGATGTTCGTGGTGCTGGGACCCGTACACGATTGCGGTTTGCGTTTCGATACTTTCCCTAATTTAGCGGTAAACGTGCATGCTGCGCTGGAGGACAGATAGGTGAGGGTCCCAGTCGGGATCATAATTATAAGCCTTCCGGTCATGTCTAGTGTTATATTACGTTCATCTTCACGCATGCTTTATGGAACATTCCTTTTCTTTGATTAGGCCTATAACTGTAATAGATCCAGGATATAGAAAACAATTTACAGCTCTAAGGGGATATCTGCCACTCAAGTGGTGTGAATCTGATAGTTGCCAGAGTTAGAACTCCCCTGTAAGTATTTCCTAAATACGGTTGTAATTTATTTCTACTAATGCGGTAATTGACACTTGCTCTTGCGTTTTGCTATTTGAAAAAAAAAAGAGCTATGGATCTAGTCACTTCTCATTCATAAAAACATGTATTATGCACAAGGAATAAACGTACGCGCATTATCGGACTCGCCAATGCATGACGTATGATGCTCAAACAGAAATAACAATAATCAAATAATAAACACCCAACTCTCTCAGTTAAACAAATAACCCAAAATCTAATAACAAATGAATAAATAGCGACTCCAACAGCCAGATTTTCACCAAACCAATTTAAAATTAAATGCTCTGAAAAGCTGATAGTGATAGGCTTTGCTCTGTATTACCTTGAGTTATCATGTATTCAGAGGGTGGCTGCTGGATTATAGGATTGGAAGTTATGCTGGAGAGGAAAGCTGTGCGCAAGGCCAATATCCTTTAATCCCCCAGTAAACGATGCGCCCACTGAGAGAAGGGATCGGGTTTAATATTAGCGCTTTGGTTTTAATATCCAATGTGCTTTAACCCAATTACGTAGTCTTGAAGTAAATTATGAGAGGGCGGTAGAGGTAGGCCTCTTATAGCTAATTTGATTAAAGTTCACAATGAATCAAATGAAACAAACAGTGATGGGGAAATGGCTTACTGAACGGTTTAGTTATGCTCATTGTTTCTTATCTACGAAAATTAAGGGGTTTTGCTCGGATGAATTAAAACAGGTGGGGTTCTGAATGAGATGACGCGGGAAATGGTATATGAAATGGAATAAAAAAAAAAAAAAAGATGAAATTAAGATCTACACAATGAAAACCGAAACCGATTTCCGCATCCTTATTGTTGTAACATGTCAGAAATGACAGGGGGTGTTGACAGCAATGGGTAACAGGCTTTATTAAAAAGCTGGCCTGTAATAATAATAATGTGAATGAAAATGTGCTTTTCAATCTGACAGTACGTGACGAAAACTACCATATTTTGGTTTTTTTTCACGTTCATTTTCATTCTTTTTCTTCACTGGATCATTGGATTAAACGCTTTGATGCATCAAAGTGTATGATGACGAAATTAGGTTATTGAATGTGGCAGTGAGCCTCTTTCGTTGTGAAAGTGTTGCGCTGGATCGCTGATTGCACACCACTTTGAATCTCTTAATACATTTTACGCATTTTTGTTGCAGAAACAGAAATAAAGCCTGTATGTGTATTCATCTGTGTTTGCAGTATATCAATGTATGTGACAATGCTACTGACAGTGTTAGACTCAAGGAACTGTTCGGGGATTTTCCGGTCGATTTTGCAATACTTGTACATATTAAAACACGGAATCAAAATGGCCTCTTTTTCTAGATTCAATCCACTTCAAATACGCTAAAAGGTGCAAAGAGCGATTTCACATATCAAGTATCCTTAACATTGAAAGGCCTGATATTGCACTTGATGCACAGCTTTGCCGCAATAAGATTCCCATCTGAACAGGGTTACCTGAGAATTATTTCTTTCATACAAAAATGTGATTTTCTAATTTAGTATGAGCAAAAAATAGGAAATTCAGCTTATGTTTATAGTGAAATATAAGCAAAAATCCAAAGCACCTTTTATTTTCACTTTTTAAGACATTTCGGTAGCCAAAACAACAAAGGTAAGGAAATCAATTGGGTGTATAAACTATGGACATTTTTATCTACATATGCACATTATATGTACGCCTCAAAATCTCTTGCTTTGCACCTTGAAACATGTTTTCATATTGTTAGGTTACCAACCACAAATGGGAACACCAACAGCATCTCGGAAACCCTTTCCCATCTATGCACGGCGCCATCGGAATCGGGAAACTGCCAATGCCATGGAACCTCCATAGGAATGCACTGCAAAAGAAAATTACCATCCCCTGTGCTATGTAATCGAGCGCTAAGAAATTTTAATGCATATTCGTGTATGAGGTCCTCATTAAAAAAAAAGATACAACAGTTATATCTTAAGCGCTCGCCTGCTTCAAAAGAATATGAAGAAAAAAGATCCAATGCAAGATTATGAAATCAACCATATTAGCAAATTATTGTTTTTTGTACATGATCAAGGATGGATTGCACTTTTGATACAGATTAGTCATATTTGGTTACACTGGGATTCACCATTTTTTAGAGAAAGAAAGGCAAAACCTAGTGCATTCTGGGAAGGGCTTCATAGCTACTGTTGGGAAACACCATGACGGACCCAATCAAAGGCTAAATCGGTTTGTTGTCTGTATTGCCGTAATCTATTGTGGTTAGTTTTTGGTGAGTGCTTATATTGAAAGATTGATTGGCGCCATCATCTGGACTGGGCCAAAGTGTGAATACGTACCACCCTCAATGTTAATTTTCCCCGGCACATTGTACGAAAAGCAATTGACTGGCGAGGTTTCTTGCGATCGAGCGTGTGTAATCTAATTTGTCCCATTATCGCGTGTGCTATGTGCGTGGTGTAAAAAGTTACGGGTTGCGACTCAATCAGGGGGCTGATCGTGTTGGGATTGGATTTTGAAACTCTAGCGATGGGGGTAAAACCGGAGGAAACAAAAACATTCCCCGAAAGTGAAATATTGACAATTGTCGTAGTCTGACGAAACTGTGTATTCACATCAGGAAATAACGGCACCTATATCTATGACACTAATCTACACAACATTGGACTATAAAAAATTTAATCAAAAAAAAAATGATATCTTGATGAGCAACATATGTTATGTTAAATTGTACTTTATGAGGTCGTATGATGTTGTTCATTTATCGAATCTGAGGAAAAAAGAAAACTCGTATGAAAATAAATTAGTGAAGTGTTCCATGTAAATGAAATAAGTCGTTATTGCTCTGTTACGCTTGATGTTAGTTAATGACTTCATCTACAAGAATGAGGGCACATGTGTATAGTAGGGAAAGCGCCCGACTAGCACGCCAAAGATTGTGAGTCCGAGCCCAGCTGACAATGTGTGTTCGCCCTTGAGTAAGGTGCTTTTCCTCTATTCTCCTCTCTACCCAGGTGTATAAATGGGTACAGGCATCATTCAATGTGGGAAGGGTGTGGTTTGTGACGATCCCCTTACAGCAATATGAAGTTGGCCCAATCGCTTCGAAGAGAGATGGGCAACTCCGTTCATGTGTCACAGAACCCGCCCCCTTACTTTTTTGTACTAAGAAGAATTAATAGAACTACGTGTGAATTTTACATGCATTTTGGGATTTTATATGGGCATATACAAATTGATTAACATCGATCAGAATTGCTAATGAACAGTATGGACTTAATCTTTCAGCTCAAACAGCTCTTGAATTTAGCAGGACATGTTGTAGAAAAATCGACAGCGGGATTAAGGTTTGGTTGTACGTTAGAATACTGGTATGGCAAATTAGTATCTGTCATTTTGGGTCACGGTTAGGGTAAGTGTTTGGGGTTAGAGTTCGGGTCCGTACCGGGAATCATCGTGGATCATGGTGATGTGCCTTTCCTCCGGTAGGTTTAGACGAAGGGTAATGAATTAATAAAGGCCTTGCCAAGATAAGAACTACTGATCACTAATAGATGAAATCCGTAGCTCAAAATCGTTGCATGACATGACCAGGGAATATTAAAGTTCACTTTCCCCA
>JAMKCH010048656.1:0-11041 GCA_023653785.1 Ophioderma brevispina
ACTCATCACATCGAGGATGGTTTCGCGTTTCGAGAAGTGTTTTGGTAACCGGAGTCGTATTCGCGATCTATCCGTAGCTTATGACACTGTAATCACAGATGTCTACTTCATAGATTGTTGGACTCAACAAGGACATCCGCTTGACTGAGCTCATCCAAAGATAGCTTGCAAACAAGATGTTCCTTGGTCAGCTACGAGCGGAAGAAAGACCGATGTCGTAAGCCCAAGATGGACCCCAGGGACGTCTCGCACCTCTCCTGTTTCAGCTCTTTACCAACGACCCCAAAAAACCTAGAGTGCAGGAGCCTGCCGTTTTTACTATGCGGACGATCTTGGAATTGGGGGCGCACAGACTTGTCAAAAGAGACTATCCAAAGCTTTGGATAAAGTCGCTCTTCATCAATTCAATCAAGTCAATTTATTTGAGTCAACATCACAGCAGTGTATAACAATAAGAATAAGAACGCCAAAAGCAATAATGAATAATATAAAAGTTAGAGAAATATACATGCATACATACATACATATAAAATTTATATAGCGCTTTTCACATATCGAAAGCGCTTTACAAGACCACAACAAAAATTAGTGATTCAAACAGGTGAGTCTTATTTGCTTTTTAAAAAGCTGAAGTGATGGGGCCTCTCTGATAAAAGTGGGAAGTGAATCCAGAGGCGTGGACCAAAACAGAGAACTTATAATCGCAAACAGTTCTTTTTGGTTTTCGAATAGCTAGGAATTATTGAGTCTGGTGTATCTTTTGAGGAGCGAAGATTACTTTTTTACATTCCCTTTGTTGTACATGATAGAGTTTTGGACAAATAGGCAGTTGCACAGTTATCCTGCACGGAATATAAAACTAGAACTTTGAAAATATATCAATAAAGAGAAAATGTAATTATGCAAAAGTAATTACCAAACAAAGCTATTTAGCACAAAGGCATATGGTAAATGACAGTGAGCCTGTGAATGTTAAGATCGAGGTCACTGTTTTACTCTGATTCGCGCTGATATAGTAGCTGGGAAAAAAGTTTTGGGCCATATCCATTACGTGAAATAGGGACGAAGCATTTTAATCTATCCAAGAATTCGCTTCGGGCTATCTATAATAGAAAGTTACTGAAATGGAAAGGCCAAGTAAAAAACTAAATTTGGTTTACTGTACTTTTCCTTATTCACTTTAACGGTTTTGTATCAGATTATTAAGATATGCGTCAATTTTCACTGTTCCTCGTGGAGCTATAAGTTGAAAAAAATTGTAACCTACTAGCACTAACACGGTAATGTTTATACTCTATGGGCATTGTGGCCTAAATGTATCACACAACAAAAACAACCAGACTGACAAATAAAATTCCTCGAATTCATTAAACAAAAGAAGTTTCATTGGGTGAATTTTTTTTTTAGTGTAGTTTAGGCCATGGTTTTCTTTTCCAAATTTTTATCCAACGTTGACTTCCCTTATTAGAAGTTACGCCGTAACCATCTATGATGTGGGATGACTATTGTATTGTCGTATTAGTTTTAAGGTAAAGTATGAAAGTAATGATGAGGCCCCATATCACCTGTGTGTGGACAACGCAAAAAAAAAACCATTGTTACCACTTTCAGGATTCAATAGCGCGCCTACTGCCTTTGAATATGTATTTAACATTAACGACCGTACTTTACCAGTGACCCTTCTAGGTTTAGTGACCACTGCACATTGTATGGACCGTAGATAACACCAGTATTATTAAGAACACAAGGACTTGGTGTTCAAAGTTTAATTGCTGATCGCCCCTCATAACCAGCTTCACCCCTATAAAAAAGTAAGGTTGTCCCTATATCAGCGCGAATCGAGTATAAACGCAGAGAGTGAAGGTGCAGTGGACGTATTCTTAGTTCTACAATTAACTACCAAAAATAGATAACACAAGATTATATTTCATTAAGGACAAGTGAACAAACGGGACAGAACAAACACAATCATGTCCAACTAAGGAGGAAAAGGGATCTACTAGAAGAAGTGTTATTATGAGATAACGACCTACATGCAAATCCACCCAAGACAACATGTGGGGCTTTCCATCTACGATGTTACTTCATAATAAATTTCTAATGCTAATTAGTCCAACTTCTCATGGAATGCTGTGTAAATGTTGGGTTAACGTCAATTTGTTTTGCGGTGATACAATATCGGGCTGTATATCTCTCTATATATAGCATATACAGTGTTAGAAAAAAAAGGTAAGTAGAGGTTAATGCTAGATGGAGGGAGAATTGATGTTTATTACAATAGATCAATTCTTAAAGGGAGGGACACAAAAAAATCCTTAATATAGCTGAAAAGGACTTATGGGACTGCATTTAACATTAAAACGTTTTGCCAATAATCATAAAAACCACCTAGAAAGGTCCTATACTCATTAATATGGATATGTGACCCCATACCATTCTGCGGAGGTGAAAAATTCAATTGAGGCGCAGGGACTTCTGTTAATTCATGTTATTGTGAGCATGTTAATGCCTGAATACACATTAGAGTGTTGTCCATACATGAATGAAATTGTATTTAGTGGCAGGTGAGTGAGG
Source organism: Ophioderma brevispina (assembly GCA_023653785.1). Lineage (NCBI taxonomy): Eukaryota > Metazoa > Echinodermata > Ophiuroidea > Amphilepidida > Ophiodermatidae > Ophioderma > Ophioderma brevispina. Next base: position 2,575 of record JAMKCH010048656.1, read on the forward strand.
TAAATAACCGGAGTGTTCCTCCAAGATAATCCGGAGTGGCAAGTGCATTTGAATTTTCATTTCGGTAGAGCCCCTCTAGACTTATTGGAATAGGTCCAAAACTCCAGGGGGACGAAACGAACGTATAACGTGAAAGACTATAGTTTCAATTTGTTGAACATGTCAGGCCTTCCCCTTTCATTTTGTTCATTTATTTAAACGATCTTGCTTGTTAAATAGTTAATTTACTACATAGTTCAAAACTCTGTTTGTTCATTTTACATCGCAATCTATTAATTTGAAAGAAACTTGATTAATGATTGGACTAACTTCATAATTTCTTTTGCGTATTACTGAATAAGCGCAATAAGTAGTGTGACTGAGTACATGTAGAAATATTAGAGTTGTACGATCCAAACAATTGTGGAGATATCTCAATTAAATACATGATTGGTGATAAATTAAAAGATTTACTAAATAAAATGAAATCCAACCGGGTTACACTTGAGTAGATACAGGAAATAATTTTTTGACAATTTACTTGACAGGGTACTTGACAATTTCTTGATGATTTTAATATTGTTGATGTTAGGTGTGTGAGGAATCCACTTTCCAAGCCAATACACATTGAGACAGACTCAAAGTACACTTTCAGTAAATTTCAATTTATTTTCAGGATTGGATTAAAGATATACAGGCTTTTCTCCTACTAAATGCAAACCATTCCCGGATTCATTGAAATATTGATAGCTCACATTGTAATAAGCATGATCCATCACACTATACTGCAAATTTAATAATTCGCGTGTGACGATGTTGAGTTTTGTCATTCACTCACTGATATTGCTTCCATACGGTTTGATATGCACAATGACATTACGTACGTATGATATGATCTTATTGGAGTTGATGAAGTTTGGAATTCGTTAAAGGTCCCAGGAAATGCAAATAGAATCGAGGTGGTTTGTGTCAAGTCTACACGGAGGGACTAGAAAGCATTCAATATTTGGGTTGGTGATGACATAATTAGTGAAACTATTGATTTTTCAGAGAGTAATAGAAAATTCCAGGTGACTGGTGTGAATCTATTCATGACACTGACTGAAAATCAATAGTTTCACTAATGATGTCACTGGTAGTGTATTCTTTTTTCTGGCCGTTTATTGGAATGGAATGTTCCGTAAAGATTTGTAGTAGGTTTATCATCTCATTTCCCATTGTTTCCTGGGACCTTTAATTTCCCAAGCTTATATGCGCGTAATATTAAAGACATTCTCTAAAGGCTGACTCAGAGATTTTTTGAAATATAATTTTTCTGCTTATTAATTATAATTAGTTAACTAGAATTAAAGGCTGACTCAGAGAGAATGAGTATCGGGCTTTATCCCGCGATAACTCCGTTATTTGGCATTGTTTTGTTATCTTCAGTTACAACTTAAGTAACTTACCAGAGCGTTATCTAAAGGTGACGAAGCGTTATTTTGAGATAATGCTACCTTATCTCGAGATAAGGTGTAGTGATACGATACACCTGAACTTAACGCAGCGTTAACGTACACATGCGCTACCTCTTGATCTCTGATATACATACATCATGAAATTTAATAAAAATTCCTTTAAAAAGGAAAGGGCGAGTCAAGGGGAAATATCCGTGTAAAAGGTATGGGAAGGGATAAATAAGATGACATTTTGTGGGAGTTTTTGCAAGTTGACTTATGTGACTTTTGCACATACTTAGCCGAGGCATACATGAGGTAAATATTTAACACAGAGTGAATAGGGGCTTCATATCCCTCTTACATTTACGATTTTTAAAGGCAAAAATGTGACCAATCAACATACTATAGAACATACTACACCTTATTCGGGAAAACAATCAACGCTATACTTAACCACCACAAGATTGACCACAGCAGACTCACCAGCAGAACTTTGATTCGGCCATGACCATGTCTGAGCATGTTATCTGTTTGTAAATCAGTCAACTTTCTGTTATGGAACTTGTCGAGAATACGTAGATACATCACTGAGGACGCATGCTCAAATGCCATGCGAGCTCTTGTACTCTCCAAGTTAGATTATGCCAATGCTCTTCTGTCTTGTTGTAGAAAAAAGATATCATCAGACTCCACGCCTTCAGAACAGAGCTGCCCGTTCCACGTAAACACCCTGCTTCACAATTATTGGACTCTCTACACTGGCTACCAATAGACAAACGCAACCATTTCAAGGTTCGCTTATAACTGAACGGTCTCGCACCTGTTTATCTTGAAGAATGCGTAAGCATGCATAAATCATCTCGGGAAGGACTTCGCTCATCACAAGATTGGAGCAGACTCACTATTCCAAGATCTTATAAACACATTGGTGAGGGATCCTTCAGTGTCTTCGGATCAAGAACCTGGAACAACTTACCACTATCCATAAGATCATCGCCATCCGTTGATATCTTCAAACGCACTCTAAAAACATACCTGTTCTAATGTTTTTTGCTGTTATTGTATATCTGTCTTTTAATGTTTTGTTGTGGTTTTTTTTCTATGTAAAGCGCAATGACCATGTCTGGGATTGCGCTATATCAAGCGTCGCTATATAATTCCGGATATTTTGCATGCCGACGGACGTAAAGTATTTTACAGGATTCGGCACACGTACCAAGGTGATCAATAACATTTTGTTTTAAATATTATAAAGCCCTTCCTAAAATGTAAAGCTCCCACGTTCAGCAACATTGTCACCCAATAACTTCATTTTATTTTCTTAAATTTTACTTCTGTCACCCAAAGACTTAAATTTTTCAAAATGTTTTAAAAAATGTCCATCCACGCCATTGCACTATTTCAATTTATATACAAACTTACTGCCTCACTGTAAATAATTGTAATAAGTAATGCACTTTTCAACCATGTCTAAATATAATAGTAGATGAGTTCGTATTTTCAGTCATGATCAATCAACAGTACTACGCATGCAGCAAAAATTTAAGAACCTCATTAAAGGTGGTTGATCCAATCAAAATCCGGGCAAAATCCGACCATTCATGTTTCCTCTAAGCCTCCCTTACATAAAAGCAATTAAATCAGTCCAACCGTTTGGATAGTGAAAGATTTTGAAACGTTTTTATTCATAACATCAAAATGAAAACATTCTTAAAGAGACATGAGGAGATTTCCAGAAAGAAGCGCCCCAATTTTTCGCGAACCCCGTTTTTTTACATATTTGAAATGCTTACCAATGTATGTATTAGATAGCGCCTGAAGTGAATAAGCCGAATGTACGCCGTCTTTATGTAATAAGATGATATTTAGTAGTTCTGTCGTGCACGACAGAAAGTCAAAGCATGGTTTTCTATAGGGAACAATTACGATAGCAGGCAAGTTCAAAACAAGGTTTGCGGTTCTCTTTTGCACCTTTCGTCCAATAAACCTTCGAAATGTTCTCAGTAGGTGCTCTACAACTGATCCAGTGAAAATTGTATCCTAAAAAAAACTCCTCCGGTCACTTTAAATGGGCATTTCGTGATCCACGGCATAGTACCCTTGATTCACCTAAAAGAAATAAGGATTTTATATCATCTGAACCGTTGGGGGTGAAGGCCGATCTATCAAGATGAAAAACTTCATATCCTTATATAGGGCCATCCACTTTAAGCATCGTTAATTCAATGCACTCATAACGATTAAGGGACGTGTTAACAGCAAATCACTGTAAAAATTACACACAAAAATATTACTTGAAAAACAATTACTAATTCTATTTTTCGTAAATATTTCGTTTTTACGTGTTAAGCCATTGGCGACGAATCTTTCATTTGGGAGTTCTTGGCCGCACTCCCTGTGCTGTTACGCCCTCTATATTCATGTTTTTATTTTTTTAGTGTACCCCGTCCGAGTTTAGTGCATACCAGCTCACAACGGTAAAGCATGTGTGTGTTAAGTGTGGATCGCTTTTGTCTATTCTACTATTATTGAAACATTAATATCTTTTTGTAAAATGTACGTTCATGTGTTCGCTGGGCCTATCTTATTGAGTACATTTCCATTATGACAGTAAAATGCCCAACATTTAGATACACTATCGACATGTAGATTTTAGAGGATATAACCGGCACGAATATTTTCGGCAACACTGCTATTTGAAAAATAGGGTCAAAACCAAGCGAAATAGAGCGGGTAGCCCGTAGGCTACCCTCGCCCAAAAACTAATTCATAGCTCATGCCCCTATTTGGTGTTGCTTTGCTAAGGCATGTTTGTGAGCTTTGGGTGAAGAAGGCACTATATTAAGTATATAAAACAACTGTTTTGACGTCGCGCTCCATTCAAAGAGGATATCCAGTTATTAAATATTCTTATCCATTACACTTATACAATTACAGTATGTATACTATTCACGTAATCCACAATGTTAAGGGGGATGGCCCGATTTTAAGTATGAAGTTTCATCTTGATAGATTGGCTTCACTCCACAAACACCATCTGTAAGTTTCTCGCGATTATTTCAATCCGTTTGATGAGAGAGCTAAAAAACGGTGACTTTATAAGCCCATAGAGTTACTGTGTGTAAAGAATATGGTCGACCAAAATGGGGCAATTTTCGCTCCTAACTTCCAAACCAAAAATCATTTGGCTCTTAGATTCACAGGGTAAATGAGAAAAATAGTAGCTTTCTTTGATACAAAATGTTGACCAATTCCGGGTAAAATCTTTTTGGGTTTCTGGGGACGAGGCTATTAGCGATCGGGCCATGGTACCTTAAGTAATGGTTAAGTAGACGATCACCTAGTGGGATAAAAATTTACCAAAACAATTCTCAGGAATCGGGGGGATGTAGACTGATACCTTTGGAACTAAAAATGACACCGTTTCGGAACTATTAACTTACTACTAAACCAAAGTTTTAATCGGTTTATCCCCGTCAACGGGGGTGGCCGGATTCACATCACATGTGCAGCAAATGCATCCTCCATCCTCAACCCAACCCTCACTACTCTCCTCCTTCCACCTGTTTCTTCCAGGTCTTCTTTGGACGTCCCCTCCTCCTAAAACCCCCATCTCGAACTCAAAAAGCCCTTCTAAAAACATGCTCATCCAATCCTTACTCAACACATTTGCCCATACCAACGTACACTATGCGCTTTCGCCAACCGGTTTCCATCCCCTCTTCCAAACCCAACATTCTGCATCAAGTCCTCAGTTCTTCATCCTGTCCATAAACTTCACACCACACAGCGCTCTTCATCATTGCTCTCTCTCTCTCTGTCCTCCTAAAAATACCCATCTATTCTCGCTCAGGGGGACACCACGTCTCACTCATACAGCATCACTGATCGCACACAAAGCTCGAGGAAAACATTCCTTTCATCTTCAAGGATATCTTTTCCCATGCCCAACAAATCCCCACATTCCCTAAACTTCACCCCCACCCATACTCACTCTCGCTGCGTCACAGCCACCTCACATCCACCACCCCCACTAAACCCTTATACCCTAGGTATATGAACTCCTCACGTGAATCCACCTCATCAAATAATACTTTTTCCCCGTTTCACCATCCCTCCAGCTCCATTCTCACATATTCTACACACAAAATCATCTTGCCAAAAACTAGGGGTCACTCTCTTATCTTTGTGCATCTCCTATGGATCCATTCCCACATTTCTCACACCACACTGCTGAATTTGCTTTACTCTCTTCCCACATACCCCAACGTGTCTACCTTACTCGCTACCACCTCCCTCTCCGCCCCCCCTTCACCAGCAACTTTTGTCTCTCCAAGGTTACTTTCAGACCCTTACTCTCGAAAGCCTTTTCCATTTCCAAAATTCCCCTCAGTCCTCCAAGTCGCACTCATTAAAACCAAAATTCATCCGCATCACAACATCTCACTCATATGTTAAATTAAAAAAATTTATCTTATTCTTCTTAACCACAAGATTTGCTCGATCTGTAATTGACAGTCTGCAGCCAGACGAAAACTTTGTGGGGGCATCTTTATTGGGGAAAACATTTCCATTTCCGTTTCAAATACCAATATTTCGCGGAAGTGTTGTTAAAAATAGCTGTTTCACAACTAAACGTCGTTTGCCATAATATGACGTGATAGTTCTCATTTCAATCTTTATTTCATTTAGATTAATATTAAAATTATCAGATTCTTTCAGGTTTTGTAGTCAATTATGTTTGATTGTAAGCTGTTAACAAAACAGCCCTTTTTCGAAACTCCTTTCACCTGCACCAGGCTATTTTTTACCGGTGATAGGGGACAATTTGTGTTGCACCTATCGGGAATTTGCCCTCCGGCACCGGGCCTGCATAAAAATGTTGTATTTACAGAATCAAAACGAGAGCATCAAACGATGCATGTAAACCATTGCTTATGATGCAGCAGGTATCTAAAGACTGTCTCTAAAAAATGGTATGTATAAGTGAAAAGTGCCCTCTTGGGAATTACAAAGAAAAAATATATTGTGACTGATAACTTAATACCCGTCAAAGGCACAGTATTATTAGCTTTCAAATGCCGTTTGTTCTGTTCAAATTGTCTATTGTAATCTCGAGATGTTTAGGAAACACCGGACGAGTCAGGCTTGGAAGGCCAACTTTTGTGACAACCTCCCATGAGCTCAAGACTGATTAAGCTCTCCACAGGTACGTTAGACTGTGATATGGTCATCATTGATTTTCAGTGTTAACAGAAAATCAGGTGAAATCGGTTGTTTTTTGTGAAAACATGGTGAACACAAAAACAGAATTGGACTTTTGTAAAATGGTAAACATTGGTCTCTACCCCGGTTGGTTGTGCACTTCCTAAGTCAAAAGGCCGTCGTAAAAACGCATTTGATCGTTCCCCAAGTCAAAAATTTACGGGTCCCCTTTTTCGGTAGGTTCACGGACATTTCTCAGCAATTTGACCCCTTTTTTACTGAAAATGGGTACAAAATTAACCTTTTAAAAAACCACCACTTTTTTTTTGGGGCCATGTTCAAGTACACTTTTACAAAAGCAACCTCTTTTTTTGACATGCAAGAACACGCACAAAAAACAATTTTCTTTCAAAAGCTGGGCAAACTCTGTGTGTCCCTTTTTACATGGTTTAATACCATTCTTTAAGCCTAATGAGCGCATGCTGGAATTATGGATTAATGATAGGTTACAAAATTAGCATTGGATTGCGCTGTTTTAAACGCATGATAAAAGGGTGAAACTCCCCAGTGGAGCTTGGTTGATGCATATTCGTGTTCTCGTGTCCTCTGTGGTTTTAGACCTATTTTTTAGATAACCAACACATAAACGCTAATTGGATCAACTCTTTCCTCAAATTCACAAAGATCTTAAAAACCAAGTTTGGTACGAGGGGCCACTACAAAAATACATTAAAAATATTACTGCAGTTTAAAAAACGTCCACCGTTTTTGAAACTATTCTTCTTGATTGCTACCAACTGCCAGGGTAGTTCATTAAAGTTTAAAGTTCGCACGAAACACCTTACCATAGCAAATTAATGTAAATTCATGGTCAACGGACAATAATTGGACTTATGTAAAATATGCAAAACTATGATCTTGAAACCACTGAGCATTTGATGTTTTCGTGTACTAACCCTTAATTAATATTAGACATGAGTAGTTACATTAATCTGAAAACGCCAGAACTCCAAGCACATGGACTCTATTGGGATTTGGGATTGGTTTGATATGGGTGTGGACAATGAAGTCAAACATTCCTCAGGTTAGAAAAATCTTTTCACAATGGGGACAGTACCCTCGGTTGGTCTTTGTAAAAATTTGTAAACAATAAGACAAGGCTTGGAAGAAAACATAGGACTAAATTAATCAATTCGGCATGATTTTACTCGTAATTCAGCAGTTTATGTTGTTAAGTGTTCATGGTTTGCAGTTAATTTTTTTAAATATTGTTGTTTATTATTTATATCTCTATGATTTGTGGTAAATGTAACGGACGCACCATTGGATTAGGGATGTGGACACTGCTTCAAAAGTGAGTTCCAAAATAAACTATGACATACTATACTATATGAGGAAAACAAAAATAACAGAAAAGTACACTGAATTCAAAAAACCGAAAAAAATAAAAAAGTACATTGAATTGTCCCCAATTTCAATAATATCATTCGGATATGTAAAAAATAGCCTGTGTGACCAATTCAGGAGTTAAGTCACTTAAATGCTTTGCTTGCATTGTGCCACTAAACCATGCAACAAGCTACAACAATTAGCATCCTTATTATTCATGACGTTTCTTTAACACATCAAAAAAGTACCTTCAGAAGAAAAAAGTCAGGCACTTCAATATAAAAACATAATCCTGGAGGACAGTCGCAATACGCACACTTAAGTGAACCTGATTCCAGCACAAAAGTCATCGCCAGTCGCCTCGTGGCATTCGAGAACTAAAACGTGGCCTTGACGCATGATAACCCCCGCAGCCGTGCGCGCAAGTGGCTGAAGCCTGCTAAAACTATTACGGG
>JAMKCH010048657.1:0-10564 GCA_023653785.1 Ophioderma brevispina
AATAGAACGGCGATAACCAAGGCCTGGACGATGTTGAGAGGCCCGACTTGCTCCGGGTTCCGGTTTATTGTCTTCCGATCATATCAGGCAATTTGCAACGCTGTACCTATTTCCATCAATGGTCGTGGTTAGCTGTTTATTCCTCGTTCCTCTTATTGGACTCTTGGGAAATTTTGGGATTCTCTATTATGATTTGCAAGAAATCCACACACTTCAAAGTGCACCCAATATTTGATAGGGTAAACATTAGCTGTAGCAGACATCCTTGTACTTGCATCGACTGTCCCCTTTCTACATGCACCTAAATCTGCACATACCATGCTGGTTGACTCAGCGAAGACTGCTTGTAAGGTGAGGCATTTCATTCCCGTAGTGGCTCAAAGTGCCTTTTCTCCAGATGTCGCTGTGAGCAGAGAGCGTTTGTTGCACAGACGTACGTCGTCCCTTAAATCGCGAGGAACTCGAACCCGCTGTCAAATTTTCTTGACCGTACAGACTGTCAATTGGCTTGCAGGCAATTTTCGTGGTCGCTATTCCCTCCCGCGCTGTTTGTGACCAAGCTACCGTGTTTAAAATCTGAATTGCGTGTATATAGCCAGAGCGAAATATTCTGTCGAGGACCTACATGATCTTACTTTTCGCGCGTTCTTTAATTTTCATCCTCTGGTCTGTACTTTTGTACATTATTATGCCATTGTAAAGAACGGTCCTGTGTAAAAACTAGACATACGTTCAAAAGAACAGATTCAGTCTGTTAAGCAAGATCCGTGTCGGAACGTTTAGCGCAGATCGTAATGACTATTACCGCGTTTTTCGGTGTCTTCTGGTTACCTCTTTACTTCTACTGTTTTGGTTCCTTATTAACAAAACATCACAAAGACATGAGCAAAATAAGGACTACGTAAGACTGTTCCGACAGTCTAATTTACGGCGTTATTTGTTTCGCAACGCCTGCCTCAACCCATTTATATTGTCTTCACAATGATTCCCGCTACCGAAGGACATTTATTGGAAACTGTTCTCTCTCTACCATGTTCTATTTCATTATTCCAGAGGATGGTTGATGGTGGCACGATAAAGAAGTATTATCTTTCAAGAGAATTGCAAGTCCAGCACCGTCAACAGTGTGAGATTTTAGAACCCTTGAAACCAATTGTGCTCTCATGAAGCCTGCATGCTAATGCCCTCGTATCACGGGTCTGTCTATATCGATTTACCCATCTTGAATTAAAACGTAGCCGTTAAATCAACCGAAAGATGTAATGAATTTTTGGTTTTATTATTTGAGAAACGGTAATGCTTCTTGAATATTGCGCATTAACAAGCAAAGAAGATGACGAGATCTTGGATACGTTAGTGTCAATTGATCGATGCCGAGGACAGGACATCTTTGACAATAATTACGTCTCGAACTGTTTTCAACTGTTTCATACTTCATTTGTGGTGATGCAAAGTAATGACTTTCCAATTGATAAATAGTACTTGTATAATTATGTCATCAACCCGTAGTGCGAGTTCGGTTGTGCGGGTTATATTGGCCTGTAGTGGAGAAATCGACAAGTTAATTTGTTTCTTCTCTTTCAATTCTTACATAACAAATCCGTAAAAGGGTCTTTTAAACGCATTTCGTTTTGAGAAGAATTGAATGCGAAAGCTTACGTTAGTGAACACCATTTTATATTCTAGTCATAGTGTTCCTAGTTTTTTCAAAAGTATTAACTATTATGATAAGTAATCCATTCGCACTAAAGCCTGTACGAGTATTCATAAATAGTTAACTTTTGCGTTTATGATTATTTGCACAAAATGTTCTGCTATTCATAGCTACAAGACAAGAACCATTTTGTTTTTTCTTCTTTTGCCACTTTTCTGAATAATATGTATTGATTCCGTATTACTGTATCCTGTCAAGTGCAATATAGCATTTTGTAAAAGTTTTGTGATAATTACATTTTTTGTAATTCATGGGGGGGGGCGGTATAATCAACGTCTTTGGGTAATACCAAAATTGGGTATTGTGGTAAGTACCGAATCTTTTTGGTAATCCGTATATTTGCCATTGCCCACTTTTTTTGATAATAAATTACAAGTGTTGGTTGTCGTTGTTTTGGTATTTAAACAAACTTTGTAATTACTACTACTTTTCTTTTCTGCCAATAACAGCCAAATTGCTTTCCTAATAATACTTTTAAAAAAAAAATTCTTTTTGTAATAAACAATTTTTTTGTTATTTCAAAATGTTTTGGTAATAATCATTTCATGGGTATGGCGTGCCCATACATGTATGATACAGTACCTGCATCTTGAATTGTCGCTCTCAAGCGCACTTTGTCTTTCAGTACTGCAAATATCTTTATACAACTGGAATATTAACCCCGATGGTTGACCACCATAGAGACGTAACTCATAATTTGGGCCATGTGAGAACTTGGATACCGAGAAATTATCCTTATTAACTTAAAAATTCTCAAGATCATGAAGCTTAAGACACAACATCTACTTACATTCATTTCGAATACACATCCATTTAGAAGGTCGATCTACCTATATAAATCGTTTTGTAATGCATGCCTAGGATTACATTGGTACAAAATTTTTGCCAAGCCAATATGGGTTTGTTTTTTGGTGTCACCCTTGTTATTGCAACATGGTTGGTCCGTGTCAGAGGGTGTTTTGATCAAAATGCCATACTGTCAAGCAATAGGCCTGTACTGTTCTTGCTACCATAATGTCAGTACGTAGGGATTAAAAGTGTTCAAACGTTTAAGACCAGAAGATATTTCATGATTAATGCAAATATTCCCTACTAGTCAGGAGGCATTGTGGGCACAGGGTGGAACTTGGGTACAGACTTTTTCTATTGATCGATTTTTGTCACTGATGACCTCATTAATACTTTCTGGAGGTTGTGCAAAATTTCGTGCATTTGTGCCCCTTTTAGCTAGCAATCCATATGGCCGCTACACTCTCACATTCATTCAAATGGCCCATAATTTTACTGCCCTAGATCCAGGTGTGTAAAGCACGAGAATCTTTTGGACGGGTATTGACGTGATTTGATCACAACATTACCATCAAATCCATAGGGCCACCCTAAAACCATATGCCCCTGAAATCATAAGTGACCATAATCTCAAGTATTGTGATAGGGCTACTCCGCTCTTTATCCAGTAGGAACTCATATGACATTTCCTATGTGTTAACAAGTTTTACCATCCCACGATTGAACGCCAATCTGCATGGCCTTTTAAATCTTTAAACGTACAAATTGGCTTATTTCATAATAATTGGCCGTCATTTTGAATTTTAAGTTTTAAACGCATTGTGGTCAAACAATATACCAGAACGAGTGATAAGCTCAAAGACATTAACATAACATGATAATTTTAAACTTTAATACCATTTTGGGTGTTTTAAATACAATACAGATGTTTGTAATTGAAGGTTTTAAGAAGGTCAAAGGCAGATAATTGGCTCCATTTAACAGTTGCATGTTAAAGAAACGAAAATTCCAGATACAGAATGTCAAATGGTCCAATACTTATCCCATACCTTATTTACACCTTATATCATAATTAGTTGATGTTGTTTGTTTGGAACTACTATGAATTACAAATATAATGTGGTTGTTACTATTGTAAAGGCGGCTGTATTGGCTGCCATCTGAATTTTGAAAATTGTCCATTACAGAGAAATGCCCACATAAGGGTTTCTAGTGATCAAAATAGATTTATCCAAGTTTTTTTTTTTTTCTTTGTTAAAAAGCATTTGAAAAGCATGCATATAGACACTGGAATCAAGACTCTAAACTGCAAAATGTTTGCGGAACCACATGACGTGTCCGGATGCGTGGGAAATGCATTCTAGAGATGTTAAAGTAACACTTGCAGAGGGGTGATTTAATTGAACAGATGTAACACCTGCAGAAATATTTTAGGTGTTCAGTATGTATTGAAGTACCGTAAATAGGTTATTATAATGGAGGTATTAAGGTCATTGAGGATTTTCCGAAAGCATATTTGACTTTTTACCAGCCATATTGGATTTTTGTCGGCAATTGTAATGATAAAATACCATAACAACATTTTCTCGACCTTAAAACACCGGAGGAGTCCGAGCATATTTGTCTCTATCGGAAATACTTATATATAAATTAGAAATTTCAAACTTTTTGTACCAAAGAAACATAATTTCTCAGCTTCTCCATTCAGATGGGATTATTGTTGATTAGAAGCTTTAAAAAGTCAGGGCCAAACATCAGGACTTTCGATTTTTAGGGGACACATGTTATGTGAAAATCTCTCGTTGCACCTTTAATTAAAAACTTTCAGGAAAGTTGTTGACATACTTATAATGTACCTTCAGTAAATAAGTAATTGAAGGGTCATTTTTTAAGCATAATTATGAAATTAAATCTGGTATTATTGTTATTTATTATTATATATTATGCATACTCTGATGTTTTCAGGCCGACCTGCAAACAATGATTTGGATGTGAAATGTATAGTTACATTTGTCATTGCGCCTTGAACGCCCTTCTTTGGCGGATATGGAGTTATACAAAATGTTCAGATCCCAGCGGGCGGGCATAGTCGTTTAGAGCGACGTTGGAAAAAGACGTTGGCCACGTCGAAAAAAAAATGGTTCGACGGTTTTTTTTTTTTTTGATTAAATTTCGTCGAAGATGCAAATTGAATCGATTGTTTTAAGAACGAAGTCAAATCGATTTGCTTTTAGCACATAAAGTAGTGTGTAAATTTCTATAAATCGAGGGAGTCTTTTCGGACGTGCCGCATCGAGGGACACCACTGGGCTATTATAATTATTCTTGTAATTATTATTATTAATATTTATAAGCTTATGTGTGGGTAAGGGGAAATTGGCTATAACTTAATGAATAATTCAATTTCCCCCTAAGTATTAATTTTAAGTTATTATTTTAATTATTATGATATTATTAGTATCCCGGTGGATGTGTTTTGGGTTTGAATACTGTTGCCCAAACAACTAAATGTCGACAGGTGTAAAGGACAGATGTTCGGGTAGGAACCATACGTACCCCCACCGCCATAAGACGACAACGGAATAAAGCGTGAACTAACGTTGCGTTGAAAGAGGTAACCTGAATGGAGTGCCCTATTACCGTTGTGGCGGAGTGATTTTTTTCTTGTTCCGTGAGGACTATATCTCCTGCCACCCAGTTTTTTTTACCGCCTTCTGACTACAATGTTTTGGACAAGTTAATCGAAGCTTGGTCTATGTCAATTTGATGCTTAAATTATGATACTGAGTGATTTTAATGTTGATTTTGACAAAAAAGAACTCATAATATCTTCCTTAATGAATCTCATGAGGGTACTGTGTCCAAAATAAATCCTGATCTTGAACGCACGTAAAATGACATCATTAGTTTAAATATTCAGATAACAAGTACCTTGTGGAGAAGTATTGTTTTAATTCTGAGCAGGTGTTTTAAAAGGATATATGGTCCGCCGGAAGCCATAGGCCGGGCTCCATAGAACAACGGGATAGATAAAGCGTGAAAATAAGGTTGCGTGAAGAGGTCAACTGAATCGAGTGGCCCTATTCGTTCCGTTGTAGGTGGACTATGAATCCGGTGGATTCATAAAGGACTTCTACATTCAGGCAGTAACAGGATTTTTAGAGGGGAGAGGATTTTTTTAAAAGATACGTTTTTTCTATTCTTGTTCTTAATCCTTGGTGCCTCTTCTGGCTTGTAATTTGTTGTATGTGCAATAATTGTATTCGGTTCAAGTAAATCTTTTGCATCATGTCGTGTTTTATATGTTTTTAATAATATGTTGAGTAACGAATAAAAGAAATCAAGTTCAACCTAGTGTCGTTGGGTGGCAACCCCGCGACACTTTTGAATATGACAACTTACATTATGATGATTAAATCAAAGAAATTTAACCCATCAAGTGTAGTAAATATGTTATACATAATTTTGAAAACCCCATTTTCACCTATTTTGCTAAAATAAAGATTAAGGAACATCTCAAAGTTCAAAATTGTTTCTATCAAAAATTTAATGAAATGTTGCTTGGAAACATGTGACTGATTTCCGGAAGGTAACCCTCCCACTTACACCCCTCCAAGCCACCCTGCGCAGAGCAACGAAAAGGCAACGAGAACCAGAGACCAGTTTTACAAATGGCCTGAAGGTGAAACATAAACCGTTATAGTAAAAATGATATCACATTGGTCGGGTACGCCAACTAAGTGAGATTATTGGTAAAATGGACGCACCCACATTTACTTTTGGCTTTTTGTTGTACTAGTTAGTCTTAATGAAATTTATTCTATAATGCAACTACGGACCATCACACACACACCCCCCACACACATTCACCTGTGTCGTAACACTAGCTGTTAATACAAACTAGACGAAATAACTAGGCATGAATGACACTTGCAACACATACGCACACGCGCGCCTTTTAAGTTCATATACACTCTAGCCTCTTCTATTCATAGATTATCCTTTGTCTTTCTTTGTTACAGTTCGTTGCCCCGACCTTACAAAACCTTTTGTTTTTTGATAAGTGGTCAGTAGCTGAACTCATTATCAAAGACTAACGGTCTGGCATCGAAACTGTGAACGAAAGAACTACAACATCCAGTCTAGAATACTATAGGAATCGGTGTAAAAATACCGTCTGCCATTGCTTATTGGGTAGGGATTATTTTAAATTATAATCGCTTAGGGACACCTGCCATGATCATAACATCTGTTTAATCAAAAAACAGAAATGAGACCAACCTTAAGTCTGTCAGGCTGAATGCCACAGCGATCCTGTTATATGTGTGTACAAGCAGGAACGTATTAACAAATAATTCTGTAGTGTCGTATATAATGGGTTATTTTTACGGGTCAAACGTCAATTCCAATGGCGTGGAAATCTGCATATGCTAATATATAAATTTGCAATTATCTACATAGTAACAAAGACAAAAAAAAAATTTTTCAAGGCTGAATGCCACAGTATACTAAGGTGATTATGGTGCTTGTGTCGCAAGCAGTACTGGATTCAAATAGAAATCTGTAATGTCACCGATCACATGTTTTTCTGGTCAAAGGAGAATGTCCACCAATAATGAGGGCGGATTTTGCAAATATATGCTAATATATCAATTTCCTTACAAAGAGGAGATGTTTATATTAAAAAGACACAGTTCAAGCTCTACGACCTTACCTTTGCTTTCACGTTCTCCATACAAAAGAAAAAAAACGATCATTGGTGTCTTGACTTGCTTATAATTAAGATTCATCATCAAAATCGTCTTCAAATCACATACCGACAACGAACAAATTTGTCACACAAACTACACAAACGTACTGTTTACACTCCATTACTATTAGGAACTGCTTATGCTGCAGGCTGATTGCAATACTTACCCTATCTAGTCTCAGGCTCTATTCAAAACACGTCGTTTGGATGCGTACCCTTATCACTCTTCTTCCATCTTTAATTGATTGCCTTATTTTCAATTTATTTTTGAGAACCTGAATATCCGTTACCCCACCCCTTTTCTTCTCAAAAGCTGGACTCATTATTTGTTACCCCTATTGTGAATGATCCGTTCAAGTCTAGACTTTTACAACGACCATATAAGCAAACGTGGGCATTTAAAGGTTTTATTTGTAAAAAAAGGAAATCAAATCAGGTAGTATCATGAAAATGTACGGAAAACGCATTATGTTAACATATTCGTAAGGTTTAGCTTTCTTTTTTCGCTCGACATGTAATGTCCATTAAAGAATAAGAAGTATGACATTATCAGAATAATTTGCTTGTTCAGGCGTGGTTTGCCCGTTAGAGTCGGCTTGCAATGCTCGCCCCCTTCGGGGGCTCGCCGTGCAAGCGACTAACGGCTTCGGGGGCTCGCTTTGCAAGCGACTAACGGGCCGCACACACCACCTGAACAGGCAACATTATTTCTGAAATTCCTGCTCTGATCCTTTAACTAAGACAGATGGGATCTTGCTTGTATAATCGAATCACGCACCTGGAAGACACATGTTAAATACAATAAATGTAACTTATGTATTGGGCCTATATGTATTTTGTTTGTTGATACAATAGCAGTAAATGCGTGTCGGTTCTTATTGTCTTCATATACATGTATTCCATCCTGTTATCATGGGTTCATTATGTCAATGTTGTTATAGTTGAATTTTTTTATTCGTTTCACACCAATGAATTGTCGAAGTATGAATTCAGTTAGAGTAATGTGGTCGGTGCCGAAATTTTTAAAAAGCCAAGTGCAATGTTCCATTATTGCAATACAAAGTTCTAATTTGGTAGCAAATTTACATTATTCATTCATGCTCCCCTTTTGAGTTAATCAGTAAATGTTCGTATGATCATTATGACTGTCCTGATAGTGTATCAGAAGAAGAGATTGTGAATTAGACTGCCTTATGTTGTACCTGTATGATTTTGTTTTTCTGGTCATTCTTTTTTTTCTACCCACCCCGTCCTGGCGCCTAACCAAGGGTACTGCTGTGTCAATTATTTATACACCCTCCTGGTCCCCTGTTTATTGCTTGTTTAATTGCTCATGCATACCACCCTCCTCCAGCTTTTGATTTAATAATAAATGCGCGACTTGACCGGAGCGCGTCATGCCGTCGAAACGAACCATATCTTGTTGCACTCCACACTGGCTCCTTTTTAGTTACTTTTTTTCCAGCGCTTTTTACTTTCCTGTCCTGCCGTCCTGGATTGCCACACTATAGTGATCCCCCACACTATTCATTATTCTTTTTTTTAATCCCTGCTTTAACAAATTTTTTATGTGTGGGTTAAATGTCTAACTTGTCACGATTTTGATATATGGATGATATGAAATGCAATTAATTATATTTTTTTGGAAATGGTTCATACTTCATTTGTATCATTTCACTTCAATTAAATTTATTCACTTGGTATTATTATTTCAAACATCCATACCTACCCAATACCATCTTGTCTTCATATGTGTTGAATTTTTATTTATTATGTGGGTATGTATTTAGTAGCGCCTCGCGCTCTCTCATTTGTAGATATATTTATTGCATGTACATTTTTACATTTGTTAACTGTTTCGTCTGTACTAATTGTTTATGTCCGGACCCTCCATCTACATTTTTATATTTCGCTGTTAGACGTCTCGTGGACGCCTAGGTCAGAAACCTTTCAAACACAAATAATGGCCTTGTGCACAAGTGATCTATTTTTATATAACAAAACAGATTTAATGATTTGTAATTGGTTCAAGAATTTGGTATGTCCAAAACATTACATAATCAAAATTCAACACTTACACACAAATTTATTAATACTTATTGTCCGCAAGAATTCCAGTAATGTCCACATGAAGCGTTTGCAGTTCAACGATGATATGTCCTCACAGCGAGACTCAAAAATGACAGAAGGGCAAAGTCACGCTTTAAATTTCCTCAGGTAATTTCCTTTGCAATCTTTCAGTCCTGAAGAAAACTTTTTGTCCAGCAGTTCAAGACGCCAAGGATAAATTAAGTCCCTTGACGAGATAAATCCACAGTTTATCAGTCCAAGATAATCACCACTATTTCTATCTTTCCACAATTTGGAATCTTATTTTATTCCAGCACTTTGTCGGCTGCAAAGACGACAGTAAGAATAATTACATCAAGCTCTGCTTCCCATGAATTATAAATCCTGGCACTGTGTGGGGAGGCAATAATCTACCATTATTGTAGATAAACTAGTAGCTATAACCATGCTGCAAAGCGATTGCAAAACTTGCTGACGGAGAGACTTTAGCTCAAATCTCAAATTATATACTGCGGAACTTCACAAAGATCCCAGGCCTAAAAATGACATTACAACCGCAATCATGCCTAAACATGACTTGCAAACCATCAAATCAATTTCACAATCTAATTACATCACTTCATATATAACTTGTGGGGAAATTTCCCAGATCTTGCAATGTTATAATCTTTTAAAACATAACAAGCTAGTCAGTTACTAATTTTAGCATCTTGGGGATCCCCCACTTCCCTATTGTGCAATCTAAACATGTGACTTAGCAAAAACAACTCGGGTATTCCCCTTTCTCTCGTTTATAGTAAACAAAATACTTTTCCTGTGAGAATCTTTTCTCAAAAGTATAGAGAAAATATAATTTTAAAATTTTTTCAAAAAAATGGAGGCCATATAACACAGCCCTTTAACCCTCTGTGCTTGTCTTTTTTGCTTTTCGTCTTGTCTGACTGTCAACACATCTTGTCTCCAGGTATGCTTTCCCTTTATCTACCCGCCTTCTCATTCGCTCTCTAACTCTCTTTTTTTTTCACCTACCTCATCCCATCCACTCTCTCAAGTTCCTCCTCTTTCCACCTCTCTCTCTTTATCTCTCTCTCTCATTCTCTCTCGCTCCTCTCTCCTCTCTCTCTTTCTCGCTTATAACCACCCCCTCGCTATTCTTTTCCTTTGACTTATCCTTCTCAGTATGCTAAGCCTTGCTATATACGAACTGCCATTTAACCATCGGATTCACGACGAAGACTTTC
>JAMKCH010048658.1:0-54422 GCA_023653785.1 Ophioderma brevispina
TTTTTGCAAACATGAAGTCTGGGATAAGTTCCCGGATGGAAATGGGCACAATATGAGATGCATTATGGGGATCGTGCAAATCGTCTATTGATACCTTTTTGTAATTAGCAAGACTATAGATAGAAATTTATGTATATCTATAAACACTAAAACGGTTTGGAAATTGCCCCCCCCCACACACACACGCAATACTGGCCTTTCCCTATCTCAAAAAATACTCATTATGAACAAGAAAGGGGCATTATCTAATTTGGATTCAATACACTTTTGTGGCCTGGTAATGACTGGCTGTGCATACTGTAAAACCCTGCTTAAAACTGAATTCTCTACTCGTCATCAGTATTTTAAAGGTGCATTTCGTGATTTCAGACCTTCTGTTTTATTCATTGACCAATAGTTATCCTTGAGAAAAGCTTATTCTCAAAATTTGAGCTGGTCCCGATCTTGCGGTTTGTGTTATGAGCAATGCTTGTGTCCCACGGTCCATAGGCCACTGTGCTGTAATTTCTGTCCGTTTACGGACAGAAAATACAGAATTGCGAATTTCTTACAGATGCGAACGAAATTGCACGTAAGATTGAAACACACGTGGATTACTAATGGATAACGGTTCAGATGATATTAAAAATCTCAACATTTTTAGGTAAGTCGGGGGACGAGGCTGTAGATCACGAAATGCCCCTTTAATGACCTACGTAATTTTATGGTATTATAACCCGAGTCCTAGTTGCATTTTGTGTGTGTTTTGTTCATTATTTCTTCTTGCTTTCTTATTACGACTTTTTTTTAAACAGTGTACTACAGGGTGTCCCAAAATAAATGCAATCCTCGCAGTTGTCTATAATTTCAAAATTACTGAGAATTATCCAAATTTTATAACATATTCTGAATAACGAACTTGTTTCGTACATCCTGTCCATTTTTGGTCTGATACGGTTCACTAGTTTGAAAACAAAGGCTATTATGTAACCGCTGTCAAATTACCCCATTCAAAGTTGGGCTTAAGATCGTTGAAGCAGGTTCACCTTGAAAAGTTGAATAAAATGTCTTTTAAATACCAAAAAATCTTCTGGTAAAAATAATTCCTTCTTTTTTAAATGTGAAGGTGACAATATATCTGTACGCCGATCCTTTTCTCAACATTCTGTTAAAATTGTAATAGATTGGCCTTCAGTGCACTGTTTTTAGAACCAAGGCGATTACTTAAGTATGCCGCAATTTAATGCCATTCCAAGTTTGACTGATGAATACACAATCAATGCATGCTAAAGTATGCAGGAGCCTGTTTTTTTGTTTTTCTCCTGTCTCTTTTTCTCTACGAATAAAGTTTGTTCCAATTAACCAGTATAACTTGTAAACTAAGATGTATATTAGTAAAAAACATTGAAAGGACAACATGTTTGACAAACAAGGGAAATTGTCCTGATTTGACAAGACCCAAAGTTCTGACATTGTGTTTGATGTAACTCAAATTTCGTTTTCAGTGGTTTATTTGTGTTGTTTGTTGTGTCTATCAATGGTTCATACCATATTATATCATAATGGTCTCAAACATCCATTCATACCATTTCCATTTATTTGGTATTTCTCCCTCAGCTGCAATTGCAATATTCACGTGGATTATCAGACACAATTGAAGATAAAACATTTTGGCCAAGTCGATAATTACTATTCTCAATATATAATAGAGAAATACTGCACAGACGATAAAAGTGATAAAAGACCGTGAATAAAACAGTAAGTACAAATATATTAGTATTAAAATAGCTTTGAAATTATGCCCCAGCCATTTCCATTAATTTGGTGTTTAATCCCTTCGCTGCAATTATGATTATTCACGCAGATTTGTCGACCCACTGGAGAGAAATTTGGGCCAAGTCGCTACTATTCTAAATATGAGTTGAGCAATATACTGTACAGACAATAAAGACCGTTGATATAATAAAACAATGACAACCACTATTTTAGTAATTTATTTTTTTTAAACAAGTTTTTTAAATATATTATCAATATCATCACACTAGAAGAGACAGATCTATTCCACTTTTCAAGGTGAACTGTTCAACGATCTAACGCAAACTTAGAATGGGGTAATTTGACAGCGGGTTACATAATAGCTTTATTTTCAAAACTAGTGAACCGTATCAGATAAAAATTGAACAGGATGTACGAAACAATTCAGTCATTCAGAATCTGTTATAAAATTTGAATAATTCTCAGTAATTTTGAAATTATAGCGCCGACTGCGAGGATTGAATTTATTTTGGGACACCCTGTATACAGCCAGTTTGTGAAAAACAATTCTAAGTTTATACCCCAAAACTGTTGTTTCGGGCAATTAAGCGCAAAAGCCATTCTCAGCACACACACGTTTTGAATTCAATAGCTAGTGGTAAAACCCATGCAGGCAGAGAAAAGATGTGGAAAGTCTTGGACTTAATCGAGTGGTACCTTTTTGGACACAGATCAGATCAATCAAACTGAACTATATTAATTAATCATATTTCACGAGAACGCCATACACTGCACTTTAATGGTGTCGTAACTCATTAAATGTGTGGCTCGTTTCTGTAATCGGTTTCAAATTAAGTGAGAGTTGTTGCATATTTCCATGAGGTGAATATTGTTGCTATTACAAAACATATTGTGCCATGGTATATAAACAGTTGGAAGACATTTCATATAGAAGTCCCATGAATGCAAATGAGGTATTCCATTTATTCCGTCAAGCGCTAATGCACATCATCATTCAGAGCATGGCGGAATCAATGCAATATCTTATTTGCCAAACTTGTGACTTTATATAATAAACATTTACCCATCGTTATGCACAGAATCGCCTTATATAATGATAGACGATTAATGCCATGGTTGGCCAAGATGTCAAGGAACTTGGGATCAAATTGCGCTAAGAAACTAGCTGTGTTATGTGGATTGATAGAAGAATGCATTATTTCTCCTATGCTGTGATAAGGATAACTTTTTTGCAAGTCAAAGGTAAGTTGTTAGAAAACTGGCAGAAGATTCGACTGCGATGATCAATGATCAGACTCAAGTGAGATAAAGGCATGACCAGTTTAGTAAGTAAAAAACATTCAGCATCTGTATTATGAAATAATGTATTTCGGTCATTTATTGATAGCATACATTGAAGGAGATCATAAACTGTTACCTGTGGCATTAAAATAATTCCTCTTACCTCTCACGGTGAATGGTAAGACAGACGTAAAAACTCAATGAGGTCTCACATTTTGAATTATAATTATTAACAATTCTATTCTCACAATAACAAGGATTCAACTGTGTTGCATAATGCAAGGGTGCAATTTTATGGTAATATTTGGTGTTTTGGCTTTGTTGTGCCGTTAAAGTAGTTGATTCTCCATTTTGTTTCGAATAAGTATATCTCTATTAAGATGAACTCAGAAATCCACAATTTTATTTTCGTTTACCAAACTCACTTTCGCTGAAGTCAATGTGCGTGATGACCTATTGGGTTCATTAGTTTTTATTATGGAATATCAAAAAAATGCACTTTTATATAACTTAATTAATATTGATTGCTATTACAACACACATTTTCATAATTTCTACCTGGCTGCCCATTTAAAAAATAATAAACTACACAAATTATATGTAACTATAGCTCTTAAAGGGCCAGGAAATGGCAAATAAAATTAATGTGGTTTGGGGCTCAAGTCTACAAGGAGGGACGAGAAAGCATTCAAATTTGGGTTGGTGATGACATCATTAGTGAACTATTGATTTTCGAGAGTAATAGAAATTCCAGGTGACAGGTGTGAATCTATCATTGGCAATGACGAAAGTAATAGTTTCACTACTGATGTCATGTAGTGTATTCTTTTTGTGGCCCGTTTATTGGAATGATTTCTGAGACCTTTTAAGATGCATACTTGCAGTATGTTTACTTGGAAAATAGTAAAAACAATGCTTCGTACAGTTTAAAACCGGATCCACCCATTTTGCTCGCTGGTGCAGCTTTTAGATCTTGTCCATTTGTGCAGGCAATAAAATGAAAGGCAGTGTAGATCTTCAATTATTACAACTATTTTGTTCCCCCATTTTTTCAGGTTGGTACATACAAACCCTTATCTCCTGAGGCCTGGGGTTCGTCCGCGAAACGTGAATCGTAAGTATATACGTAACTTTTCTAATCGCTTGTTACGATTTCCTTACGTGTGACCTTACGTGCGTTCGCGAACAATGGACGTTAGACAGTCGTCGGAATACCTTTTCGCATAAGTTTATGATCAATTATTACGTGTCTTTCATGGGGTGCATTCGTTCGTGGGTGCAATTAGGTACGAGTAGGTGTTGAATGCCGTTCAGTACAGATCGATTAATGATTTTAGAAGCATCGTGATGGCGTTTGGGGTTGTGCAGACTTATACAAACGGTTCAGTTACTCGGACTATACCCCTCGAATATTACAATTCCTCTTGGTTGATGAGAACGCGTTAATTGGCTTGTTAAGTATTATTAGCTGTGTACTTTCGATCTAGGTATTAGATAGGCTACCCAGCACAATAAAATGGCTTTCAGAACCACGAGCGCGGCTATTTTTTTTTTCTTCCTTAGGAGTCATTCTTGTAGGTTGGAAGACAAATATTTTATTTAAAACAATGAAAATTCATATAGGGCTTCTATCCAACAAACAAAATCAAAAGGTACATGAATGATTATTACAAGGCAAGGTACTGGCTGCAGCCAGCAGAAAAGGTCTTTAAGCAAGTGAAGAGACATACAATTACTAGAGAAGACTTGACTGATTTTGTAAAGAATGCGAAAACTCGGAACGAGTCAATAAATGACAAATAAATTGTGCCTTTTTAAGGTTGACTCAAATATTTGAATGTTTTTTTTGTGTGTATTAATTATCATCTAAAATACTCAATTCCACCACAAAGATTGAGATGAAACGTGGTGATGTAGTAAATACTCTATGTGTAATACGTATAAACAGTACCATAGGATAGGCCTACTACAGGCCTCCGTAGGCTATAACAAAAAATCGCGGATTGGAATTTTATTATAATTGAGATTTTCTATACATGGACATCGATTTGAGCTTAGCAATTCACACATTGGAATATTACGATTTGTTAGAAAATTTAGGACGCCATTCTCGGAAATCTCTTAGTCAAGGCCTTTAAGGAACCCAGATTAAAGGTGATTCATATCTGTATAACCTCTTTCTTTCATTTTCTTCTTTCTTTCATTATTTTTTATGTGCGTGAAATGGATAGATGGGCCAATCTGTGTGTGGATATGAGTGACATGCTTACAGAAAACAATGTTTGTTTATGTTAACCCTTTAACAGTTTAATCTGTTTTTGTTAACTTAATGTATACATCACCGATTTCTCTTCAATTGCGCAATTACATTGTTATTCAGCCAATCTGACTGTATATGAGTAATTGACATATCATTGAAAGAAGAGATCTGCGAGTTGATATTATATGTATCTTATTTGCGTTCAGCACTGCCTCTCCCTTCATTTTCTGGAACTATAAATCTGTTACCATGATAGATTGCTAACAAGCTGGATGGAATGGGAACGGCGGGACCGATTGTTGTTCACTTCCCACACTCTACATAGTGCTACGTGTACTCTTGACCACACGTAGTTTTAATCGTAAATCTTGCTTACTCGTAGGACACAACACCGTAGCCTACGTCCAAGTTTCAGGAACGGGGGGGTCTGGGCGTCAAAAATCTTAGTAGTAACTTACTCGCAACTAGGGCTACTTAGTCTTACGACTGCTTCGCGAACGAACCCAATAATGATAATAAAATTGGACAACGACAGTAATTAAATTAAATTGACATTTCTATAAACGCTAGCTAAATAGTAGGCAACATATGATCTTGGTAACCTTAATTATTACATTATATGCATGATTTTTGTGTTATCAGTACTAATTTACGGATTGCGCGAACTATCTCTCCTTTGACGAGACAAATACTCATTTTGCTGTTTCATTTACGATTTTACTTGGAGTTTTTTTGCACTATCATGGATGAAATTGTGTAAAGGATACTGATTTAAAGACGATTAACTGTAAAATGAAACACCAAACATGCCAAATGTATGCCACAAGAGGGATCCAACCTCTGAGTCGAGAAAGAACCCCCCTTAGTATTATGATTGGCATCCAACAAAGAAAGTCCGTACCAACAATAGACATCCATCTTTATCGCCATTTTGATATCCGTCCTCACTTTCCTTGCTGCGTGTAAGATTTTTAGCCGATAGCTTAAAACCTGAACAAATAATGGCTATATAGCCAATCAAGATGATTGTAAAGCAACTACATTTATATCCAGAAAAAGAATGATTGAAAAAATACTCAGGCAGTTTTGAGTCTTTGGCTAGGGTAATTGAATGATTGTCGCCGACAACTATTTCCTAATCCGCTCCTAAGTATTGAATAGCTAGTGGGCCTAGTTAGTTAATGGAAGGCCAATACAAACATCAGAAAGCTAAAACCTAAGATCCTAATCAAGGCCCTGCAACGCAACCGCAACTGCACTTACCCGAGAGAATGAATTGGGGGGGGGGGGGGGGGGCGGGGGACCAAATATTGATACTACAATTTTTACCGACGTTTTTGTCAAGTGAAGTTGCGTGAATGGAAAACAAATTGAAACAAATCGTATCTATGCTTAAGATGGTGAGGAAACCACTGATGCTTCGCTTGAAAGAAGTGATAAGAAATCCATCTATTCACAAAGATACTGACCGCCAACCATCAGAATAATGAATATTCAGCTCCAAAGTAGAGATCAACAGTGTGCTATAAGTATCATAAAAACTCCCATCATGAAATCGGAAAGTGCTAAATGTTTAAGATAAGGGAGGATTGTACAGAGCTTTTCCGCTGACTTTTTCTTTGTCATCGTGAGATTAAAACAAATATGTGTGCCAACCACTGCGCTAACCCCTAAAGCCCACATGCTAACTCCGCAGAAAGTATTTTGCATGAGGACTACCGCATTTAAACACAGGAGATTGCGGTTCTAGCGTGGTGCACTCTTCAAGGTACTCAAATTACAACACATCCGGTGGTCGTCCACTTATCTGTAAAGCAAATCCTATAAACATTAATAATCACACTGATAATTACTTATGTTGATTACAAAAAATAAATATTGACTGTTATAATATCCTGACTTTAGGAGAAACTATATTAATTTGTTTGTTTGCAACTTTTGATAAACCTTAAAACGGGAAACCCTGGTTTGTTTACAAGATGCATGATGTGATTCACTGGTTCTTTTTAAGAAAGATAGTGGTATGTTTACATGTACTTTCTGTGGAGAGTCCACAGAATTTAATTAAAATGGACTTTTCCAAGACAGCATGGGGTAATGAGATAATTGGGCAACATTAACTATAGTAAATCCAAGCGACCTTTGAGACTTCCAAAACTTTTTGGCCACAGGCCACTGTCAACTTCAGGAGAAGGACATTGTGTATCTACAGAATCAACAATATCTCAAGAGGCCAAATGCATTATGTTTTATCAATATCAAGGCAAGCAGCCGCTATAAAAATTTGTGTTTTGTCTTTGTTGAATGGATATTTTCCCAAACACATTCTCGCAATTGGTGTATAGAGACAATATCATATAGGCCAGCATTATTTTTGAACACTTGTCGTTGAGTGAACATCTTATGTTTTTTACAAAAACCTAAACACCTTACAGAAATAACTGGTGCAAAGCCGTCCCCTTTTATCCATGCTTTTGAAACATATTCGAACGTAGTCATTCAAGCTTTCTAGTCCCGAGTAATACTGTACAAAGTGCCGTACTAAACGCAAAATGCATCGTGGACTAAAGTATAGAGAGACATTCACATGCCAGGATTAAAATAACAAGCGATTAATCAGGGATTGTCTAAATAGATTTTATCCAGCACACCCTCCTCAATTTTTTAACCTTCTACCTCTCTCAATGGGAATAATCACGGTCACTTGGATTTACCATAACGTGATTATTAGCAGAGTTTAGACTATTTGATGTCACAATGCACACCGCGAATTCAGATCACTTTGTGCACTAGGCGCATTTTCTTGTGTCTGTAGGTTATTTCGTTTGGTGTTCATTGAATACCGAACACGCTGAAATAGTCACTATAGGCACCACTTTTTAACAAACAAGACCTAAATTTCATAGTTAAACCAAAGCATAATTAGACCTATTTGATGTCACAGGCAAACCGCGAAGTCGATCACTTTGTGCACTAGGCGCATTTTCTTGTGTCCTGTAGTTTATTTTTCGTTTGGTTGTTATTGAATACCGTAACACGCTGAAATAGCTCACTATACGGCACACCTTTAACAACAAGACCTAAATTTCTAGTTAACCAAGCATACTTAGACTATTTGATGTCCCCAATGCCAACCGCGGAATCAGATCACTTTTTGTGCACTAGGCGCATTTACTTGTGTCTGAGGTTATTTCGTTTGGTGTTTATTGAATACCGTAACACGCTGAAATAGCTCACTATACGGCACACTGTTAACAAACAGACCTAAATTATAGTTAAACCAAAGCATACTGCATTTTGATGTCACAATGCAAACGCGATTCAGATCACTTGTGCACTAGGCGCATTTCTGTGTCTGTAGGTATTCGTTGGTTTCATGGAAACAGTAACACGCTGAAAATAGGTACTATACGGCACACACTTCTAACAAACAAGATCTATATTTATAGTTAACCAAAGCATAATTACACTATTTGATGTCACAATGCAAACCGCGAATTCAGATCACTTTGTGCACTAGGCGCATTTTCTTGTGTTCTGTGAGGTATTTAGTTGGTGTTCATTGAATACCGTAACACGCTGAAATAGCTCCACTTATACGGACACTTCAACAAAACAAGAACTAAATTTCATAGTGAGTGCACAAAGTCGTAACTTCGGGACTATTTGATGGCACAATGCAAACCACGGATTCAGATCATTTTATGAACTAGGAATCATTTCTTGTGTGTGTGGGGTTATTTCTGACACTTGGTGTTCATTGAATATTTTAATATTATTATTTTTTTTATTTTTTTTATTTTTTGCTTTTTTTTAAAAACCTAAATTGTAACTCCAGAGGTCAAATGTAAAACCACTATGTAAAAGTGGGCCCGTGCTAAAACCCCATAATTGGCATTTTGGTCACATCGGCTTCTAGTTGAATTTCAAGCTAAATATAATAGTAATCACAGCAGTTTATTTCAGAATCTGGAGTAAATAATATCGAAATATTTTCAGGAAAGGAAAACCGTCTTGGGCAAGGCAGTATGTACAGCAAAATTTTTCGAGTTTTTGTGTTCTCTCGAAAATGTTACATATGAGGATTTTGTCATGTTTCTTTACTACACGTGAGTTTGTCTTAAAATGCACATTATGAGGTCTTTCCTGCCCAGTGATGATATTGACTACTGTAACAAATCCAAATGTAATTACAAATATTTCGAACAATCTAATTCAACAAATCTCTGTTATATACTTACAATGTTCTGAGAGATTCAAGATGATTAAAACCGTCTCACTTCAAAATCTAATGAGTTTAAAGCTTCCGGGCCACGTATGAGAACCCTTAATAGAAAGAACTATTTCTTTAATTACAATATTGCTTACAAATCCAAAGATGGAAGTAAGTGCCTAGGGGGTTTTCTCTCGTTCGGTTCCCAAGAGGATCAATACCCCCTTAAAAATGTGAAGGAATTTTGCTTAAAATTTACCCATATGGGAAGGTCGTAAAGCAACACCACACAGCAGATCAAAATCGAATTTGATATTTGGGCTAACTAGGAAATCATGATTTCAAAACATGCAAAAATTTGGCAAAAGGGCAGAAAGATAACTCATCAACCATGCACCTTTTATTTCATGTGATATTATCTCCAGACGGATATTGCATCTAACAAAAAATTGCTGTTTTAGGCAAACATATCTTGAGGGTGTTGCAACTTACAATGTTTGTAGATTTCTCAAGCCATAGAATGCATCAGAGTTGATGAGTGATAGCGGAACATTCAAGAGCGACCTTCAAATAAAACGATTACGATATAGGTTGTTAGGGTTATGGGCAAAACATATGCACGAAACATTGAAAAGAAAACATTGGTGTTTTACGAGGAGCCGAATATGCCTTCAGTATAAAATGGCGGAAAAAAGATATACCCACATCTTTTTTTGTCTTGTCAGCCACTTTTCTTAATTAACCCTCCGAATTTTTAAAAAGAAATTCCCGCCAATACTTATATGAAGAATGCCAACGATACTAATGGAGCTAGTACACACGTTCATTTTGTGATATCATCGTTTCATTGATTTGTTTTCACTATACAAGGCGTTCAAAAGTCGATTAACTCATTAATTTTGAAGGATGGTGTGAATAGATACAATTTAGAGGTAATCCCTACCCCGTTATATGCCAATACACCCAATGCATTGCGGGAACTAATTGTGGTAACAGTTTACTTAAAGGCTCAATATGACTGACATCTGCAGTCAATTATATGGAATAAACAAGAAAATAATTAAAAAAATCAAAAAACACACTTCCCAGTACTTTGGGGATAAGCGTGATGTTTGCCAAAATGTACAAACACTGATGCATAAAGTTTACAAGGCGTGGAAAACACGCTTGTTTAAAGACAGTATCAGTGAGGTGACCATATCAGAAATCGAAAAAAGAATTAAAAAAATCAGACGGGCATGTCTTTAACAAGTAGAGCTGTCAACATACCCTGCAGAGTTATAAGGCTGAAAAGCAACATAATAAGATCAAAATCGGATATTTTAGTCATTACTATCCGCTACGGACACTTTCTACATCACGTAACCAGGGGCGGATCCAGGATTTGAAAAACGTCAAAAATTACCGCGTATACCGGGGGCTGAAGGCTGGAACTTGTCAAAAATGGGCTGAGTTTGCAAGAGTTTGCAGAATTACTGGGAGGAGCGCGCCCCCTCCGCCCCCTCCCTGGATCCGCGCTGGTAACTGAATGGAGATTCATATCTTCTGTGAACAGTGTGGTTCTTCTTTGTTTGGCATTTTGCCTTTGCCTGTTTCTTACTTTTTGGCATTTGGCATTTAAAAAATACCTTAGGCGAATTCTACAGACTTTATTCCTTCACTTTTAGACTACACCTTTTCGAATATTTGTCTCTTTTGGGAGGACCACTGATAGAACTAGTTCAAAAGGATTTAAAGTCGCGGTGTTGGGATCGTATATTCGACAATACTTACAGCCTTCAAGCGATAAGCAATCTGAAAGATTTTAGGCATCCAAGACAGTTATGTCGTTTTTAGATAAATCACTGAAAAATATATTCATCACACACAAAATTGTAACAATGCACAAAGTGAACCCATTATATAAAAATTAATAAGATAGTATTAATGACGATTACATTTTTCTAAAATACTATGGAGATACATTAATTTTGCCGGGTTGAGTAGGAAAACAGAAATACAAGCATTGCTGATAACAGAATCCATTTCTGAAAAGATGTAGGAAGGAGATGGCCGTATTAAAGATTGAGATGGGCCCACCTAAATGAGTGCTACGGATTGGACCAAGCATTATATGACTTGTGGCTACGTGTGTTGTTTAGGGTTTCAAAGAGGTTGGACTATCGGGATAGGGGGAATTTAAATTATCATAAGGTTAAGATTAGTATGTATTAGCATAATTTAACGCAAGTAGTCTCAATTAATTGTGTT
The DNA here is from genome assembly GCA_023653785.1 of Ophioderma brevispina. NCBI lineage: Eukaryota > Metazoa > Echinodermata > Ophiuroidea > Amphilepidida > Ophiodermatidae > Ophioderma > Ophioderma brevispina. The sequence continues at coordinate 11,760 of JAMKCH010048658.1, forward strand.
AATGTACTTACAGCCAAGTCAGGTTTTGAAGTCCGTCAAAGAAACGAGGATTCACTGTTGTAATGTTGTTCTCGCTCAAAATCTGTTGGCCAAATTAATAAAACAATGTGTAAATCGGCAATACTTCTAAATATATAGACCATTAAGTTGAATGATGATATGAAGGAATCTAACGAAAAATATAGTTTCCCGTTCGGTTTCGTACAATGTTCATCCGAATTTAACAATTGTTAGTTCAAATTCGTTCCCAAAAATCGAAACGCACATTTGCCAACTCGATATCGTCTTTGGACCATTCCAATAGTCATGGTAAAACGACTTCAAACCTATGGTCATTCCAATTTGTCCCGTGCTATGAATTTAGTCAGACCTGTCCAAAATGGGGATATAATGGGTAGGTGGATTACGTCTTTTGTCAATGCGTTTCAACAATTGGTCTTTTAAATTCGGGGTGAATTTCTTTGTCTTACTTTTCATGCTTCTGTTGCTTCATTTGCGTGCATCAACTCAAATATTATATTGTTGGCAACTGATGGCACAAAAAATCAAACAATTTGATTTAGCCAAATATTGACTGCTTCCACTTATATAATATTTGTAAATTTATAGTGTGAAGTTGTTTTATCATTTTGACATGAGCCAAAATTAAAACTACATTATATACTAAGATCCAAATTAATCTGGAATGATTGGTCTAGTACCACAAACTTTCGAATTTAATTTAAAATCCATGTAATTTGAGTGCACTCTCCCCTGAGTTATACATCACTAACAGAATGCCGGCAAACGTCACTTCCTATCCTGAGAGCCATTTAATAGGGTAGGCCTTAAACGCATGCATGATACCGCCAAATACAGGCGGATACGACGAATTCGAATGATATTTTTATGAATCCGGATGACCAATGACGAAATCGGTTGGCCATGTACAACGAATTGTATGACCCGCGACGAATTTGAATTAAAACGATGAGCCGGTGCGATCATTGACGAGTTAGAGTGCACCAGGTTTGAAGTTGTTTGACCAAAGACGAAATCGAGTTAGCAAATGTACAGTTCGATTTTTGGGGACGAATTCGAACTAAACAATTGTTGAATTTGGATGAACATTATGCGAAATCGAACGGAAAAACATTATCGGTACCTATATCCCTAACGTCCCTAGAGGAAAATCTGACGATCACCGCAAAATTGAGGTAGCGGTATTTTTCTTGTTAAATCTAGGAGGATTTTCCCCCTAACCCAAGGTGATTTTTTTAAAAGTGCATTTAAATGCAGTTAAGGGACGTTAGGGATATCAATTACAACTTGTTTACTTACAAAACACGTAAATGTTTAAGTCCTTTAAGAGCGCCTTCGAACAGAAATACGTCACTGGTTTGGGAAAGCTCGCTGTTTGAAAAAAAATAATAAGATTAATCGAGATTTGTTTGAGAAAATCAGCTACAACCTACATTACATAAATTGAAAATATAGCTTTAACTCTTTGTTAATGCGAAATATAGTTCATGCCTGGAACAGGAAAATATTGTAATATAATTACGCTTACCTTCATACGGTAACAACCCAATATTAGAATATCCTTAATAATACTCACAGGGCATAGAGGGTTCTTGCAGCACTCATCAGCGTTTCAGATGTCCACCCATTTAAGCACTTCGTCAAAAGTTTATCGTCAGAATATTGGCACAAACAGTTTTCCGGACATCTCTTTATATCTGAAGGTCAGACATTTTTCGAAGCAATTTTGTGAAACCATAATGCTTGGATTTGGGTTTTGATTATGTTTCATTATTTTGTAAGAGAGTCACAACTGTACATATCCATCGCAGCCAGTGTCGAATAAGAGTAGGGTGTAAACCCCTGGCTGTTCCCAATCCGCCCCAGCTAATAAAAGTGGGCCATATTAGGAGCGTCCGTATCATGGATACACGCGGCCCCGGATCAGGGGTCCGTTCGCGAAACTCATACGTAACCCTACGAGTATACTAGCTCATGCGTATGTCCTACATAATAGACCTTTTTATACTAGTGTCACAGTGCTTTGGATAAATCGGTCCACTCAAGCATGACATAGTATGCACGTAGATTTACGAATGAGTTTCGCGAACGGACCCCTGCTTACTCAATTTACTTGGAGTTGGTTTCAGCGAAGGGCATTTAATATATCCATTTTCTTCTTTTTTCTTCTTCTTATTAAGAAAAATTTCGAGAACCTTGTATAGAAAAAGACTCCGAGACTATGCAATCAAAGGAAGGAAGGAAGGAAGTGTATGTATGTGTATGTGTGTGTGGGGGTATGTATGCATGTGGTATTTTGGTTAAAGGTTTTAATTTGACTATTATCACATTAAAGATCTATTAAAAACAGCGATTTGCTAATCCGAAACATCGAAAAAATCATCAAAATTCATATTTTTGTATTTTGGTTACTGGATATGCGAACTTAACCTGCAAGTGGTTGGCTTGAAATCCGTGTATTAAAGAAAAGGCAGTACTTTTTATCTGATTTTGTAATTTCTGTACGTGCGTATCAAAATTCCGACTTGAGATTTAAAAAACCTGTGAATATCCCAAATTTTCAGCGTGATATTATGCACCACGATCTATACAGTTTGACCTCAAACACGAACATTATTGATCTTTGTTTATTCTGTACTGGTGTAAACCACAATCAGCTGTTTCGTGTAGATTTTGAAACACCATCGTTGTATGTATATTTGCGGGAGACGGTATGACAAATTTCTCAAATATTTCATTTTTTTTCACTATTTGGTGGTTTGTTTCTACATTAAAGCAGTTATATGGAATCGCACAGTTATCCCTGATTTATAAGTTAAAAAACTGCATTTCCACATTTTTTGATTCTCTCGCATTATCGCTGCTAATCCCTTTAATTTTGTTCCCGACGAATACACCACATACCACACTGTTGTTCGTCATCACCCGTTGGACAGTCTTCCTTGCCGTCGCATACAGACTCTCTTAATACACATTTTGCTGGAATCTTACGTGTCGGTCTTTCGCAGGTGTATGCATCAGGACATGAAATACTTTCTGTTAAATAAAATTTACGAAGCTTGAATATTTTATGCAATTTCATTAGTTCAGGCGTGAAAATGGCTACAAAACCAATGATTGCCTTACAAATAGCAATACGCATTAATCGTGGGTGATTTATCTGCTGAATTCAATAGACAGTTGTCATTTTGAATACATTAATATAACAAGGGCTTACCGCAACCATACTCATCCGAGTTGTCCAAACAATCATTAAATCCATTACACTCTGCAGAATTCATTGCACAGAAACCATTGTCACACTTTAAATCTCCTTCGTCGCACAAAGATTCTGAAAATGTTAGGCGAAATATATTTCGAAATCTCTGAGAAAACATTTACTATTCCATTCTGAACATAAAAATGGTTTTAAAATGTCTGAAAATATATATCTTTTTATATCTTGAAAGAATGGAGCTTTGCAACCGCCCAAAATAAAATGTTTACCTATATTGACCGCAATAGTAAACTCTATGGGCTAATTGAATTAAGGGTTTATCCAAAGGTTGTCTGTTAAATTAAAATTTACCGATGTCTGAAAGTTCCGATATCGTGATGAAAAATCCGCGGCGAGAACCCGTTTGATCACTTGAAAAGCTTATCCACATTTCATTGCTTTGAGAAAACAGAAGTTTGATTTGAATGCTACCAGAGAGTTTAGCAATGACAGAATCCGTATCTGTGAAGTCGCTGCCATGGCCTGCAGATAGGAAGTCGAATCCGCTTTCAGTCTCGAAGTGCAATATCTCAAGTAGAACTCGATTAGGAGACGACGCTGTCGCAGTCCAGTGACATGAATGGTCATTAGGGTAGTTGGACGGGTATGACACCGATGTCAAGTTTCTTTTCTCAATTTCAAAAAAATATGTGTTCATCGGTCCACATTCACCTAAGATAAAGAAGTTACTCTTATATAAGTAAACGAATGTATTACTCCTTATGTTGCAAATGTGTATGTGTATCATGTATATATTTATATATAGTGTATGTATCTGTTCATGTATCTGCATGTATGTATGTTTTTATCGATTTCATTTAAGCATTTCAAAGTAGTTACGCCGTTCAGAAAAATGAAAAATGTGACGGTTGATATCCAAGTGAAACTACAATGATAGAAATGTAGGATCTATCTACCACAATACAACATAACAATGTCCATTATGTAATGGTCTCTGAAAGAATGATCAGTCAGTAAGTAATACGTTTAATTATGATAAAAAAAACAATCATAAAACTTTATTTTGTTGTGTTGTATTTGCCTATTGAGGAATCGTTGTTTTATGGTTTTTTTCTTTCTTTTTTTTCTCTTAAGACCCAAACGACTTTTTTTCTTGGTTTAAGATATATCGTTTTGCAGTACCACAGTTCTCTTCATCAGTACCATCGAATGGGCAGTCATGCCAACCGTCACACACCATCTCAGCATAAAGGCAAAAATCTACCTTGTTAAGGGACGAGTTAAACAAGGGGCATAAGTATCCACATGAAGAGTCTGAAATAAAAACAATACCAAACAAGAAGCATACAATAATATTTTGTGTGTGTATGTAGTAATTAATATAGTCATCTAGAACTAAAGATAGTCACCAAAAATGCTTAATTCCAAAGTTAGAGATGAATCGGAATTTCCGTTTTCATGCAGTAAATTTACATTCATGCACAATATAACAGTGCCATGGGATACCGTGTACAGGCTGTCCCAAAAAATGTTAACACTCTGGATAAGGTAAGTTTGATAAAAAGAAAAGTACAAATGGACCTTTGTTTGGTACTACTTTAAAGCTAATAAAATAAGTTTTTATTTGCCATTTATTTCATTCCAATCTGATGGGTAGAACAAAAGATATGCTTCATTAAATATGAGAGTGCAAAATCAACTTGGTCCGATTTCTGCCTTTAAGCATTTGAAATGCATGACGCAACATGAATACACTTGACCTCAGAGCACATCTTCTTTCCACCTTAAAAGGAAAAGAAATGGATCTTGCTGTTTTATTTTTTATTTGAAGTAAGACTTAGAAATTCCTGTCACCGTATTTTACCAAGCGCTCATCGTTGGATCTACCATAACGGCTCTTCTAACAAGAGAGATGTTGGCTTGAGTGCTTGCCATTCTGGTTCATTATGGGTCAGTTTGGCCGTCTACAGGTGTCTTTCCAATTTCGCCTGCTTCACTATTCATGTAGACCTATCAGATTTTTTTTTTATTTTTGTTTGTTTGCATGTTTTTGATGTTATTATATCTACAGAATCATAGGTTTCCTTGGGAATTCAATATGGAAGCATCTGATTGTTTGGTTTGGTTTTAGCAATCTGTGTAATTTTGATAGATTTGTTGAAGCTAAGTCTTCTAATGATGAAAGTGAACTCACTGAATAACATTTAAAAAACACACATCAAAGTATTGATGATCATAAAGACAATGTTCACACTTTATTGACAATAATGAAGCTCAAAAGGGATTGTCAATGTCTTCAGTACAGTAGGTTCAATAGTCAATTAATAACTTCCAATTTTGAGTATGTTACAAGATCATGTTTCCCGCAATCTTACAAATGTAACCAATGCAAATCGGACCAATCCGATTTTGCACTCCCTATTTTGACGAGGCATATCTTTTGTTCTACATATCGGATTGGAATGAAATAAACGGCAAATGAAACCTTCTTTATTAAGCTTTAAGGGCATACCAAACAAAGATCCATGCGTACTTTAGTTTCTAACAAAATGCCTTTGTCCAGAGTGTTAATATTTTTTTGGGACAGCCTGTATGTATAACAAAAATTTCGGATTTGGAATTTTATAACAAATGTGTGATTTTCTATATGAATGACTTCGATTTAAGCTTATTTCACACAGTGATTAGTATATGGACAAGCATTATGTATATGCAAAAAAAAAAACCCGATTTGTTTGAAAATTGAGTGCGCCCTCATCGGTGCAATCTCTAATCTCTGATCAGCTTTAACATGTTTAATGGCCCTAAAAGGTATTCATTGACATTTTGAAATAAAGGTATTTCGACAAGAGAATGAACATAATGAATATAGAAGACTATTGGTATGATTACAATCTTGAGATTTACTTAATCACACTGAGCTTTTAATGGTAATGGAGATTTAAACCGTGGCCATAAACAAACTTTTTTTACCTGTTTTGTTGTAATACTGTACAGTAAGCGAGAACATACTGCCAGGGCTGAACATCATGTACATCGAGACGATATTGTTGAATAACCCTACAAAATCTGGAGCTCTGTTTCCATTGCTAGACCAAAAAGAACGAAGCCACGCCGCGTTTGCGCTTCGTTCTGGAATATCATCTAGTATATAGAGATCGTTGTCAGCAACAAGAACGAGTTGTGAAATTTCAACTTCACGTCAGAACCCAATGGTGCATGAATTAACCAGAAACAGTATACTTGGTGCGGATACCCTTCCGGGTAACCAGGTGAGTTTAGCAAGTAGGACGTCTGTGTGATCAGGTCGATGGTAGATTTTCCACAGGGAACTATGAGAGAAAAATCAATTTGAGCATCATGGGCAGCTCTGATGATGTAAAGGTAGCTCACGAAGTCAAATACACCACGCACAAAAAGCAATTATACACGGATATCTGCTTTTAAATTTGTTAAAACATATGACTAAACTATAACATTAGCAAATGGCGAATGGCATCATTTCAAAATTAGCACTTTTAAAATCGTCTATGGGATCTCACCAAACAGCTTTTGCACTGTTACTAAACGGGTCTTGCAAAGCTTTAAAGGTACATATACAATCAGATCGAGAAAAAGTCAGAACAAGAAAGTATAACAATAAGTTAAAGTAGGAACTTCTGGATGGAAGCCTTAGCACAAAAAAGTGGTGGAACTTCCTGATGGAAGCCTGAAAAGTGGTGGAATACGTTTTTCTCAAACATCGTTCAAGTTTCAAATACCAGTGCTGAATCGTGTCTTTATCTCTGCTAAGCTGAAAAATTATGCCAGATTTTGCACAGGGTGACGACATCACGAGGGTGACAAGATTAGGAATACCCTTTAAACACAAACAAATGAGCCTTAATTGTACACAAAAGATCGCAGAATTTATATTTGTGTTGATTAAGATTTTGGAATGTCCAAACAATAACAATAGTAAACATATTCGATATACTCAAGAATGTCCTTATGAATACAATTTATACTTATTGAGGTAATGTCCACTCTAATTTGGCAACTTATGTCCTCAAGGTGAAGAATTCTAAAAGGGTGTCTTGCACATATTATAATTCCATGCTAACAAATCCAGGCCAAGGAAATCTTCTTCAGTTCTTAATTTCCTTTTTGGAGCAGTCCTGACGATAACTTTGTCCATCAGTTCAAGACAGCGGACTTCTGTAGGTCCTTCGACAACACAAAACTTTAGCAGTATAACAATCAGTGATATGTAAAAACTATCACCACAAATTCCATCTGTCTCAAATGTACACTTTTAGGACCAGAATTTGAATCATGTTACTTTCCCCACTTTTGTCCAGCTCTTTTGCTAAAGACGACAGCAGACTAAATAGCTTTATGCTTATGTGGTATCAAAACATACAATTATAAATCCTGGTACTGCACAGATTTACCAACTGTGCAGATCAAAACTACTGGCAATGTTCTCCCCACCCCTGAAACGTCCTTATATCCCTAACGTCCCTTAGGGGTGTTTCCATAAGGTGACACCCTTTTCTGACATACTTTTCTGACACCCTATGAATTCGGAAACCTTAACGGAATAAACCACATAAGCCGTGTGGTTTATTCCGTTAAGGTCCGTTAAGGTTTTCGAATTCATAGGGTGTCAGAAAAGTATGTCAGAAAAGGGTGTCACCTTATGGAAACACCCGTCCCTTAGCGGGAAATTTGACGACCACCGCAAAAAAAAAGGCACCGGTCTGACAATGTCTACTCTGTGGGCAGGATTTCCATCCACATTAATGTGACTATTGACCTTAGTATTGGCTATAACAAGAGCGTGTCAATTGATCTTAACAGATCATTGTATGAACTGGATACATGCATTCAATCTATGTTAAACAGCAATCGTCATGCATCATACCTATAGAGAAATTAAAGTGCCACCTTTGAAATGGTGCCATTTGCTATTCCAGCGTTAATAGCTTATTTGATAATCACTCGACTTTGACAAATGAGGTGCCATTTTGCACACGATATTCAATTTCAAATAACCTACATGCTTGTTTTTGTTTTCTTTACAGTTTTGCATTTTCCCATTCCACAATGTTTCAAATGAATCGGTCATTGTATTTAGGTGTAGATTGATTGCGCCCGCCCACCCAGGCCCATCTATTGATAAGGTCTCGAACCTGGAAAAAATAACACCAGGCTGAATTGTTTGCAGGGAATTGTTTAAGTGTTGTAAATATACGTTTTATATCAAGAAGGAGATGTCAACAAGGAGATGAATAAATTGACTCTTCTAGAAAGAATCGGAGCATTCTAAAACTTTACTCCCAGTATGACCTTGGACAGTTATTGTCATAGATAGAACAAAACTATACTTTTTAAAACTTTGTGACACGACAAAAGCGTCGGTATATACATCTGGCCAATTTAGCATATTTAGATTTTACCCCTATACAAACTTGACCCCCCTTTCCCCCTGAATTAGCACAAGGGAGATTTTCGGGACTTTTAAAGTTATTTTTCTCACTCTTTCATGAAAATTTCACCTTAGTGTTATTTTCGGGTGCTATTCTATTTTACACAGAGTCAGATTATAACTTTCTCAAAAAGTGTAGCTGATGTGATCAGAGTGTTTACAAACCAATGTTTTCGCGTCAGCACCTGACCTCTTTCAATACTCAATATGTTTCCTCTAAGATGTTTCTGTGATGTCTCATTATGACCATCTCTAATTTCAATTTCATCTCATTCCGTAAGACGACAATGATACATAAAATGTTATAAATAAAATTTATAAAGTGCAAGAACCACCATGGACAACCCGTATGTAGGGTTTATAGAAAAAAGTGGCTCTTAATAGACTTAAGATGAATATCGTAACAAATAGCTGTATAAAATAACCCCATATTTAGCTACATTTGAATCACTGCCAATTACAATACAGACTAGTTTATCTTTGCAACTAAAAAAACCAATCCAACTGTAAGCATTGTATTTGATTATCTCACCACAGTCAATCGCATCAAATCGATTTCTACATCTTGGAGTCGCATCGCAGAATTCGTCTGTTCTCAAACAAGCGAAACCATAAGATATTAACCTACATCCAAGTTGATTTTTTGCGCAAATACCTGTAATTTCAAGAGGAAAAAATTAAGCTTTTATATTTTAAAACGACATGTAGTTGATCCTCTTCATTATAATATCTGCATGAAATGAAATTGTTAGAAATTTTTATTTTCATTCTTGCCAATTTCTGTACTTCTGTATAACGATTGACCCTCAAATATCTTCTTGATGGTAGAGTAGCTCAAAGTGGCAACCAACAGATTATGACTTAGCGCATTAGATGGGATGGCTAAACCTAATAGCTCAAGTGGCACCCAAGAGATTATGACTTAGCGAATTAGATGGGAGGATAAACCTATTAGCTCAAAGTGGCACCAACAGATATGACTTAGAGCTTAGATGGATGGTAAACCTATTAGCTCAAAGTGGCACCAAACAGATGTGACTTGAGCATTAAGATGGGATGGCTAATAAACCTTAGCTCAAGTGGCACCCAAACCGATTGTGAATTAGAGCATTAGATGGAGCTAAACCTATTAGCTCAAAGTGGCACCCAAAAACACAGATAGGACTTTAGCGCATAGATGGGATGCTAAACCTATTTAGCTCAAAGTGGGACCAAACAGATATGGAGTAGCGCATAGATGGGATGGCTAACCTATTAGCTCAAGGTGGCACCCAACAGATTGTGACTTAGAGCATAGACTGGGAATGGCTAAAACCTATTAGCTCAAAGTAGGCACCCAACAGATAGGACTTAGCGATATTAGATGGGAGGCTTAAACCTATGAGCTCAAAGTGGAACCAACGTATGACTAGCGCATTAGATGGGATGGCTAAACCTATTAGCTCAAAGTGGCACCAACAGAATGACTTAGCGCATTAGATGGGATTGGTCTAAACATATTAGCATCAAAGTGGCACCCAAAGATTGTGAATTGAAGCATTAGATTGGGATGGATTACCTAAACCTCTTAGCGCAAAGTGGCACCAACAGATAGACTTAGCGCATTAGATGGGTGGCTCAAACCTATTAGCTCAAAGTGGCACCCAAGAGATTATGACTTAGCGCATTAGATGGGATGATACACCTATAGCTCAAAGTGGCACCCAAAACAGATATGACTTAGCGCATTAGATGGGATGGCTAAACCTATTAGCTCAAGTGGCACCCAACAGATATGACTTAGAGCATTAGATGGGATGGCTAAACCTATTAGCTCAAAGTGTGGATGGGCACCAACAGATTGTGACTTAGAGCATTAGATGGGAGATGGCTAACCATGAGCTCAAGTGGCACCCAACAGATATTGACTTAGAGCATTAGATGGATGGCTAACCTATTAGCTCAAAGTGGCAACCACAGATTGTGACTTAGAGCATTAGCTGGGATGGCTAAACAATTGAGTCAAAGTGGCACCCAGAGATTATGCTTAGAGCATTAGATGGGATGGCCTAAGCCTATTTTGTCAAAGTGGCACCCAAGAAGATATGACTTAGAGCATTAGATGGGATGGCTAAACCCATAGCTCAAAGTCGGCAACCAACAGATTGTGAATTAGAGCATTAGATTGGATTGGCTAAACTATTAGCCTCAACGTGGCACCCAACAGATTGTGACTTACTAGAGCATTGAGGGGATGGCACTAAACCATTAGATCAAAGATGTGGCACCAGAGATTGATGACTTAGAGCATTAGATGGGATGGCTAAAACCTATTAGTCCAACGTGGCACCAACAGATTGTGACTTGCAGCATTAGATGGGATGGCTAAACCTATTAGCTCCAAAGTTGGCACCCAACAGATTGTGACTTTTAGAGCATAGATGGATGGGCTAAAAACCTATTGCTCAAAGTGGCACCCAAGGAGATTATGATTAGAGCATTAGATGGGATGCTTAACCTATGAGCTCAAAGTGGCACCAACAGATTGTGATTAGAGCAATTAGATGGGATGGGCTTAAACCTATTAGCTCAAAGTGGCACCCAACAGATTGTGACTCTCTTAGAGCATTAGATGGTGGATGGCTAACCTATTAGCTCAAAGTGGCAACCAAACAGATTGTGACTTAGAGCATTGATTGGATGGCTAAAATATTAGCCCCGCTCAAAGTGGCACCCAACGATTGTGGACTTAGAGCATTAGATGGGATGGCTAAAAACCTATTAGTCAAAGTGGCGCACCCAAGAGGATTATGACTTAGAGCATTAGATGGGATGGCTAAACATATTCGCTCCCAAGTGGCACAACAGATGTGATTAGAGCATTAGATGGGATGGCTAAACATATAGCTCAAAGTGGCACCCAACAGATTGTGACTTAGAGCATTAGCTGCGGATGGCTCAAACCTATAGATCAAGTGGCACCCAAGAGATTATGACCTTAGAGCATTAGATGGGATGGCTAAACCTAGTAGCCTCAAACGTGGCCACCCAACCGATATTGATTAGGCATTAGATGGGATGGTAAACCTATTAGCTCAAAGTGGCACCCAAGAGATTATGACTTAGCGCATTAGATGGGATGTGGCTAAACTATTAGCTCAAAGTGGCACCAACAGATTGATGACTTGAGATTGATGGGATGGGCTGTAAAACGATTGTCCAAAGTGGCAACCAAGAGCTTAGACTGAGAGCTTAGATGGGAGGGCTAAACCTATTAGCTCAAAGTGGCACCCAAGAGATTGTGACTTAGAGCATAGATGGGATTGCTAAACCTATTAGCTCACAGGGCACAACAGATTGTGACTTAGAGCTTAATGGGAGTGGCAAACCTATTATCTTAAAAAAAAAAAAAAAAAAAAAAAAAAAAAAAAAAAAAAACAAAGTGGCCCCAACAGATTATGACTTAGGGCATTATAGACCAGCAGCCAGTAGGTTTTGAATCAAACGAACGAGATACCAAATCTAATACGGGAAAATCGAGGAAAACTATAACTTTTGTAAATATTAATATCTGCCGAAGACCTCTGTCTGCGTGTACCCCAGGAGAGGGGTAAAGTTATTATGGGTCAAATGTTTTGACTGCTCCTAACTCTATAAGATATAGCTCAAATTAGTCCTTAGGGAACCAGGAGTAAAAATTCAAAGTTGGTTCAATGCGTGTGTGTGCCTCCTTTCGCAAGATTATGGGAAAATATGTTTATTCAATAAAAAACAGAAAGGTCACGTTTGCAATATCCAGATTTCTTTGAAAAAAAATATCAAAAAATATTTAAGGGGGGGGGTAATGGGGTCTGAATATGATAAAATTTGTTTCTAATCCAGAAAATAGAGATAATGCAATGGCTAATTTGTGTAGACTGTAATCTAAAAATGCTTTTTATTCGATCGCAATCGGACAGTCGTTCCGAGATATGGCTGAGCAAAGTCAAGTAGTGTACGCGAAATTTGGCCAAAATGCAGCATCTCCTATATTTTATCATGTGAAAAATTTCAAGGGTTATATTTAAGATATTTTAAAATATTTATTTATGAACTATTACCACATTCATTTTGAGCTAAGTTGAAGTGATATAAATACTTTCTATTAATCCTTTACCATAATTTAAGTTATAAAAGTCACTGGTAAGTGATTTTTATGTATTTTATTGTTTTCTCACCCTGCTATATTTAAGAAAATGTATTTTAAAATTAAGTAGCGGACAGATGCACCTATTTCGATGATTCCTTTCCTTAATAATTATGATAAGTCAGTCTACAATGAAATTTAAAAAAATAATTCCGATATCTGCACATCAAAATCGCCCTCAATTTTTTCTAAATGTGCGAGCCTATTACTCGTTTCGTTAAAATACGCAAACATCCAAAACGAGAACGAACGTAACTAAAAACGCTACATGCTATGTAGCATGAAATTTGCCACACATATTAAGCACATCTAGTGCCGAGTGCACCATACGGCCGATTTGTCAAAATTGTGTTCCAACTTCCAATTACGCATGAAATTATCGATTGGTCGATTTCCGGTTGCCATGCACGGTATTAAAAAATCCGGCTTCATGGTTTTCAGTCTCCGTATTTACTTCCTGCATATGTCACCCACGTTTTGTCCCAGAGCATGTTTAGTTAGTTAGTTACATTCGTTCTAGTGATTACCCACTCAGAGGCCTTACGGGGTTACCATGGCAACCAGAGCAAAATTTTCATGGATTTTAAAACTTGTGACATGGGCCTACATTGATATATAACATGTATATACACTATTTTAGGAAAATTAAGAAAAATCAGTTTCAAAGTTCAACTCATCAAAATATATTTTGATTTTGCATAGGGTTTGGTCCCTTTAATAGGGAGGGTGTAATGTTCCCCATCCCCATAAATCCTACATGGGAATTTTTTTTTGTACCCCCCATTAATAACAACAGAGATGGTGTTCAGATAATTGGTTATCTGTTTCGGGTTTGATCAAAACCTTCTGGCTGCTGCTCTTTTAGATGGGATGGCTAAACCTATTTAGCTCAAATTGGCACCCAACGATTATGACCGTTCTTTATAAAATTACAAGTTATGATTATGACCTCCCATAGACCCCTGTAGCCCCCAGTCACTTTTCAGCATTCCAATTATGCAAAGAATATCACAGCCGGTGCCTCCAGTATATTTCGGCTCCTGTACCATTAAAAGACGAACAATTAACACCATTTTTTCTACCGAACGGTATACTGGGAACTTTCCCCCCATTTGTGACTGAACCTATTTTGACTCATACGATTGAACTACAATCGCGATATGGCAACTATAACTTTTTTCTAATCATTGAAATGTGACGAACATGTTGGTATACCTTTCAACGCTTTTTGACACTTTTCACATTTTTAACCCACGTGTAAACCTTACCCCATTAAAAATACATCTCCCACTCCCTTGATTTTGGTAATATTTGATAAGTTGTTCTGAAAGGTTTCCTCATACAATTCTGAAGAAAATTATCTTTTGCAATTAGGGTAGGTTAAGGTATCATTTATCCTAATTGGACTGGAATAGTACGGTAAAGTTAAAAGAGCGCCAACAAGAATCATATTGCTGCGTGTACACAGTGGTCCAAAAACACTTTTTTGGCCTGCAAATTTCTCAAAGTGGGTGGACATAGCAAATATTTGTTGAAGATATGTTATTTATTAACTGCAATATCTTGTTAGAAACCCTGGTGAAAACGGCGTTGAAACTATGTTCCAATAAAAAAGGGCGGGCCTGTAGAGAAAAATGGTAAAAAAACCACTTTGCACACAGTAAGATCTGATGTGCAAATCATGATTAGTATTGTATTCGTATGCGTATTCTTTCATACGGAATAAAGCCTAATCTCGTTGCAAAATCAGCCAGCGGCACGCATCTTCTTCCCATTGAAAAGCATTTTCATGATATGCATTAATACCATTACGTGAACTGTAAGCCTACGCACGTAACACCCTACTGACCACCCTTCACGTTTTTTTGTGAAGTTTTTACCGTTTGAAAACGAATGAGAAATATCGCAAAAAAAACCCAAAACCGGTAAACTGAACCAAGAATCACGTGCATCACTTGAATACACTTTGAGAACCATCTTAACATAATAATTAAGGCATTTCATTTAAAGAGACACTGACACATTTTGAAATGAGTACGCCCTCACCTGAATTATTTAAGCCCAATCAGCGCGCTTATAGGTAAACAAACGATTTTTAAATTAATTGTCGCCGGGCGACATTAAGTTCCAGCAGACAGACGCGGAAATGGCGTGTACCAAACAAGAAAACCCCGCAAGAGTTGATTCTCACGGCCTAACACCTTGTTTGACCGGTCGTGACCTTTGTGGTTTTACTATCAATGAGTATAGTCTATGATTTCATGTAATAGAAACATTTGTTGATTAAGTTACGTCCGGAACGGCAAACGTTAAAAGAATCAAATTACCCTGGACAAAATTTTCTTTAGCCTCTTATTACCGTTCCTATTGTTTTGGGGGCATGGTTATTTTAATAGTGTAAATATATATATCTTTGTTCGTCCAATGGCCTAGACTAGACTTGCGAGAAAATTTAAGAATTTTCATATTTTCTGAAAGTAACCTGCCGCTTTAAAAGAATTTAATTGAAATGGGCTCAGTTGCGTGCTTTTTTCTTGTCAATCACTTTATCGTCACTTTGAAGTCTTCGTTGCGTATCCACGAACTTTTTATATGACTTGTGGTGATGTCCGGATTTAATTCAGCTTGTAAGCTGATCAGGTGCAGATTTTTAATTATAGTCCGCCGTACTCATAGTCCGGCTACAAAGTTAAAGAATAATGGCACTCCGATTCAGTTGCTCTTCTTTCTTCAACGCAACCTTAGTTTCACGCTTTACTGCTACCGGCAGACTATATTACTTTCATGAGTTGAAACCGGGGCCGCGTATATCCATGTACTGAACACACACCTAAAAAAGCGATCCGGGGCCCGATCTTTATACTGGGGCGGATTGGGAACAGTCAGGGGTTTTTAACCTACTCTTATTATCTAATCTGGCTGCGATGTTCCTTTAGTAGAGTTATAAATGTTTTAAGGTTTGAAATGTTTTTCTATAGTTTGAAAGGTGCTGAATCATAATTTTGGTGGTCCAAACCTCTTGGGAAGTGTGAGGAACTTTGTAAATAAGGGACCAATATTAGTACAGGAGGCAGGGGTAAATTTGAAATCAATTCAAAATGTGTTTCAAAATGCGCACCATTGATTTGTCTCATCATAGAGGATTAAAAAAGGTATAGTTTGTCTAGGTTCTGACCCTTAGTTTAAACAGGTACAGCCTATTAAGGGTTCAAGGCATCTGGGTAAACCTTACCCTGTGCTCTGTTTTGTTGAAACTGGTGTCAAAATTGTTCGTCTTGCCTTATTTTTACAATGTTTGACATTTAGTTTCATAATTAGTGGGCAAACGAAACAAGGGTCTACATATCTAGAGTGCACCAAAACTTGACCTCAAATTGTATACAGAGCTGTCACCCCAATAATTAATGCATTTCATCTTCAGGATGACCAGAGCAATTAATTGGCCACTAGTTTCAACAAAATCTGAGCAGTAGATATTTTTCCCCCCAGTATGACCTTGAACCGATCAGGGCTGTAGCGTTAACACTAAAGGTCGGAACCGATACAAACTATACCCTTTTTTTTTTTAATCCTTATGAGAAAATACATTAAGTGTACATTTAAATAAAATTGACTCGATTTCAAATTTACCCCTGTACTAATTTTACCCCCTTATTTTGCAAGTTCACACACATTTCCAAGAGGTGGGCCCCAAAAACCCGACCCAAAATTTCTGATTACAGAACATTCAAAAAACTATAGAAAAGCATCTTCAAACCTTCTTCCCCAAAAATTCTAGCATAAGATTCTAGTTTATAACCTACTATATATAACAGTTGTGACTCTCTATACACGGGCGGGACCGATGCGGCTTAACCCTTGAAAGCTGCAGCTCAGTGTTTATCTATAAAAATGAGCAATACACAACTGAGGACAGAAGTTTTTATACAGAGAGCAAGTTGAATAATTAAATGCCTTAATTTATTACCTAGGTCCATGGACGGACTGGCGTTGTTCAAAGTTTGATGTAGTCAATTTTGTATAATCAGACCGCCAACAGGTGCCCATACACTTCCGTGTATGTTGTTTTTTGTTTTAGTTTGGCCTCTAGATGGTGGCCATTTCACTAGCGTACCCAGGGGGGGCTAAAGCCCCCCTCCAAAGTTCTTAAGAAAAAAAAGGAAGGAAGAAAGAGAAGGGAGAAAAGGAAAAAAAGAGGAAAAAAGACAGGAGAGGAAAGAACAGAAGAACTAGGAGTTATTATACTGTTTTACGTTACGAGTATGTGGTATGTGTCCTACTGTCCTACATCAACCCTTTTCCATCCCCCATTCCCCCGTTCTCAAATTTGGAGGACCACGTTTTGAAGAAAATTGGTAGGTCAACCGGAGAGCGAAGCGAGCCGAAAAAATCGGCTGCCTATCTGCGTTTCGAAAATCTTTAGGCCACAGCACCCCTACAATAAAAATTTCATGGCACGCCTATGCATTTGGTCATTTCAGGCCTTTTTTCACAGACCGTTTTCCCAGGTCCAACAAGTACTGTTGTAGTTAATCAATATCTCAAACAATTTTGATTAGCCTCCCCCTTTTGAGACATTTGCGGAAAGAAAAAACGTAAACTTTTTGGACCCACACTGTACGTTGGCGTTTAAACAAAAAGGTCTGCAACCACCGTTAGTTATTCCCGAAAAAAAAAAGTTGTGGTTTTTGTATCAGACTTGTAGATTATTAACAACGATTACTTACTACAATCAATTCGTCTGCCAAATCGGAACATTCTTGATGTATCTGGTTACATCCTTTTGATAATTAATACATTTGTGCTCCGACGGACACAAATTCGTTTTCGATTGCAGCATCAAATATGGGAAAGCAAATTTTACCAATTATTTTATCATCTACGAGTGGAGATTAACATCGAACACTTATTAAAAAAATCTGAGTTAGGGATTTATTCTAAATTTGAAAAAATTCAACAAGATCCGATCGCTAATAGCCTCTCCACAGTACCCCCGATTTTAACGGAAGTGGTTCAAAATTGTTTGGTATCAGAAGAAAGGTACTATTTTCTCTATTACCATGTGGCATTTCCGCCGAGCGCTAAAGGATGATTGGTTCAAATGTTATGAGCGAAAAGTGCCCCACTTTGTCGGCCAATATTAGTTTTACACAGTTATCTATGGGGTACAGAATTACGTTTTCAGCTCTCACCTCAAAACCGCTTGAAATATCGGGCGCGCAACTCTACAGATGGGTATCCCCAGGACCACAGGATTTTACCCGGTAGTGTTGTTTTAAAATTTTGGGTCTTATTTACTCTGTGAAATCATTGGTAAAAGGCGTTTAGTTTGGATTGTGAGTAAAAAGTGCCCAATTTTGGTTGATCAACATTAATTTTACGCAGTAGTAAGTCGTTGCATGATGTATTTGATACTGCAATAACATTATGTAATTGCCTCTAAACATTAAAAATACAGGGCGGTCCACGGACCCAACCCCCGCGGAGTGTCGTCTACCGTCGCGGTTGAGGCCAAAGGTCACATGAGGTCACAAGGGTCACATGAGGTCACCAACATGTCACCCCACCCCGCCCCTCCTTTCCACAAGTTAAATTTCATCGTAGCCCTGCGGAACTCATACGGGGCATCATATTAAGAAGGTTAACATTGTTGCCCATGGCACACACATACACACGACATACGACCAGAGTAATCACTATGTGGCACGTCTGACAATTCTTGCAGCCGGACCAGGGGCCGTCCCCAGACATTTTAATGGGGGGGGCGGTGTTTGTTTTGTTGAGTCTGTGTTGCCGACAAACTCATGGGCCGGATCAAGAATTATAATTTTCGGTCGCTTCGCTCGCCAAAGGCTAGACACAAATTTTTTTTTCACTAGGTTCGAAATTCGGAGAGCGGGGGGGGGGGGGGGGGGGGGGGGCGGGGGGGGGCGGGGCGGGTGGGGGGGTGCGGGGGGGGGGGGGGGGGGGGGGGGGTGTAAGGGGGGGTAGGGGGAGTCAATCACAACCGACCAGCCTGCAACCGACAGGAAGTCATTCTCAAGGCAATGCAACAAACACAAAACCCCCAAACAACAACAGCAGGCTAGGGGAGTCAACCGCCGACAATCCGCCCATAAATCAGTTGCGCCGACATTACGCCCATATCGCCGACCAAGTCAACATTTTGCCGACACAATTTCTGCAAATGGGGGGGTGTCACACCCCCCCGGTGGGACGGCACTGCAGAACGACACCAAAAGGTGGTAGAAAGTAAAAAAGTGTACGTGTTGCCATTTCACTTTGTGAACTTGTAAAGTTTTGCTGACGAACAAAACACATAAATGTATACTATCAAACCTTCGTGATTATACTGCGGTTAAGTTAACTTTAAAAGAGCCCGGTTCAACGACTTGAATACTGCTTGATTTGATCCCAAATAGCAGATATTTCACAGACGAATAGTAAAAATGGGTATGGTGTATACGGTACGATCCATTATCAACTGTTAGTTATACTGGGGGTCCAACCCCTTTCCAATCGACAGAAATTTTCCTTTCCAAAGGCAAACTGCTGAAATGTTATAGATATTGTGGACCCGTTGCCAGCATGAACTAGCCACAGACAGTCCAGGCCCGTGAACAAATGTGGCACATCGATGGAGTCAAATGGAATTATCAGTGTAGTGATTGTTAGCGTGAGATTGTGGGATCCACAAATCCTGCAACCCGTCACATGAAAAATAAAACAATTGACATTAATTCAGCAATAATGGCATTTCGCAAAAGAATGGCATCACATGTTTAATGAGTTGCATAATTTTTTAAGGTGATACATGCAAAAGCTTAACCATGTAATTAGAGGTAAAAATGGCATTTTTCACTTTTTTTAAATACTTAGAAAAAAGTGAACTTTTATCTTTCAAATGCTTTTTTCCCCATTCAAATTTGATTTGCGTTACGAAATGGTGCTCAATTAAAATGGAAAACACTACATGCAAAAATTTGTATAATTTCCTATCCATTTACGTGTATTTAATTTCTTATGTATTTTAGTGTTTTTGAAGATGAATTTTACTATTTTTGATGGTTTCAGCTATTTAAAGGATTTTTGGTAATTTTTTTAATGATTTTGAAGTTTTGGGTTTTGCATCAATTATTTACTATTTTATAACCAATTCTTTAAAATATCATTTACTAGATTTAAGTAAAAATAGCATTTTAAGATTTAAAATGGCTATTTCTGCCATTTTGTGATTTCGCGTCATTTTAACCTGCGGCACTTTTTTTACTTCTAGATATCAGAGTGCATGAAATTGGCTGGACATTGGGTTATCTGTTTTCGAAATCCAAATGAAGAGATTTTTCTAAATTTGTTTTAGTTTTGGAAAAAAATCCTAATTTTCCGCAAATGTTAATTGTGGACGGGAAAATGAGTTTTTATGATTTTTGTGAACTTTTTAACCTACTTCGTGTATTTTTTTAAGAAAAAAAGCTCTTCATTTGGGTTAAAAGGTAGGTATACCCAATGTCTATACCAAATTTCATGCATTTCTGATAATTTGGAAGTTTGCAAGATATGCGGGCAAAGTTATATGTTTTAAGGTGTTTCAAAATCCAATATGGGCCGCCGTTACCATAGCAACGGTTTCCGCAATTTATAATATTATTTTTTAACATTTTATTACTGTGTTTACCCACGTATCAATTTGACCAATTATGAACATTTTCAAAAAGTCCCCTATCTCTTGGCATATGTATCACCTTTAACGTACTGGAGAGAGAGGTGAAAGCGACAGAGAGGGGTGCGAAATAATCGAGCAGAGAGAAAAAAGCAGAGAAAACACTGAGAGAGAAGGTAGACCAGGTGAGAGAGAAGGGAGACCAGGTGCTGAGAGAAGGTTATAGGACCAAGGTAAGAAGAAGGTGACAGGTGATGTGAAAGAGAAGAAGGCGAGAAGATGAGAGAGAGGCAGACCAGAGGGAGAGGAAGTAGACCAGGTTTGACAGAAGGCAGATAAGATGAGAGAAAGGCAGACCAGAAGGGAGAGAAGGCAGACCAGGTGAGAGAGATGAAGACCAGGGTGAGCGAGAAGGCAGGGATTTGAAGAGCATATTTATGATTTGATTTTTATAGAGGAATGATGATATTATTTAGGTTAGATAGAAATGATTTTATTTATATATTCCTACTTTAGATCTATAGACTGATTAATTTCAGGTGCGAGAGAAGGCATACCAGGGTGAGAAGAAGGCCGACCAGGTGAGAGCGAAGGTAGACCAGGTGAGAGAGGAAGGCAGACAAGGTGAGAGAGAATGCAGACCAGGTGAGAGAGAAGGCAGACCAGGTGAGAGAGAAAAGAAGGGCGACAGGTGACGAGAGAAGGCCAGACCAGGTGGAGAGAAGGCAGACGTGAGGAGAAGAAGGTTTAACCCAGACTGGAGAGAAGGCAGACAGGTGAGAGAGAAGGTAGACCAGGAGAGATAGAAGCAGACCAGGTGAAAGAGAAGGTAACCAGGTGAGAGAGAAGGTATAGAACAGGTGAGAGAAGAGAGTGAGAGGGGAGAATCAGAGGAGAGAGAGCAGAGAGAATGGTGTTTCTTACCACATCTAGTTCATCAGGAAAACATCTGAACATTTCTGCTTCTGCCATTGCATTTCGCACTAGCTTCCAGGCAACTTTCGTTAATAGCTTACCACAAATATTTGGAAGGGAAGCGAACTGAATGGAGAAAAAACGAGTGTAGAAAATGTATTATTAGTATTGTACAGGAGTTCTACACATGCAGTCTTACCAACCAGTCCTTAACAAGATTTGGAGGAGGGCTACTATCATTATCGCAATCCCCAAACCAAACAAGTGTAGACAACCCTAAGAACTACCCCCAATATCACTACTGTGTGTTTTCCTTCAAACGCCTTGAGAGGATGATCCTTGCCTGGCTGGAGCCCGTCATCGAACCCCATCTGCCTGACGATCAAGCAGGATTTCGCCGTGGCCGGAGCACTGTCCACCAGATTGTAAAACTCACAAATGATATTGAGGGAAACTTTGAAAAGCGTCGAAAGGCAGGCGTCATCTTGGCGGACCTCAGCATATGACACTGTGTGGCACCACGGCTTGACACTCAAGCTTCTCAGGACCATCCCGGATCGTCACCTTGTATAATTCATATGCATCATACTTGCAAACCGTAGCTTTGTTCTTAAGACCAGTGATGGGCAGAGCAGTCGTCTGCGACATTTGAGGAACGGAGTACCACAAGGATCTGTACTGGCTCCCATGCTGTTCAACGTGTATATCAGCGATTTACCTCAAGCAACACCTAGACAATATGGTTACGCCGACGATCTTGGCCTTCTTCACTCGGACAGAAGCTGGACAGAAGTTGAAAGAACATTTACTGCAAATGTGGCCCTACTTGCAGCATATCTCAAGACCTGAGCCAAGACCACCGCTACTGCCTTCCATCTCAACACCAAAGAGGCCAATTGCCAGCTTCAAATCAACCTCAATGGAGCGCCTCTGCCATACAATCCCACACAAACCTATCTTGGAATGATGTTGATAGGAGCTTACTTATCAGTATGCGCCAATGTATTTTCGAGGAATAACCTCCGGTGCCGACTTGCTGGATCCTCATTGGGTGCCAGACCAACGACTCTTTTACGCACCACCGCCTGGCTTGGCTACAACGCTGCGGAATAGGCCGCCCCCAGCAGCTGTGCAATAAGCTCTCACGCAAGAAGCGGACACCGTAATCAACGAGACCATTTTTGAGAGAACCATTAATGGATGACTTTGTCACACTCCATCTGATTTCTACAGTTGCTTTCAGGCAAGGCACCTGCAGTGCTTCGGAGGGAACTACACACACATAAAATGGTTGAATACTGGCCTCTGTTGGACAACAAGTACCTGACCTGCCATAACACTGTCCAAAATACACCAGTCAGCAGACAGGGACTGCGCTCTCATCGACCTTTCTGTCGACACGCTGCCTAAACTCTCCAGCTCCCTCATTCATCTTACAGGACATGGAACAATGCCTGGCTTGCTACTCCAAGACCAGACCCACTCACTATTACACATGTGACAGAACCTGATTCGCACAGGAGCTCGGTCTCATTTCAATCAGCAAATGCACAATGGGGGGCTGCGCACAATCTTCAACCCTAGCACCTGCCAATGTGGTCTCCATCACAGGACGCGGATCCAGTCTCAATGAGTGCCATAAATTTCGTCCACCAGTGTATAGACTTCTCAAACCCCAACCACTCACAGTGAGCTGATCCGCCGGCTCGGAATGTTAGCGCTGCCTGCATACGCAAGAAGAAGACTGTGTGAAGTAGCTACGTTCAAATGTTCTTCATATAAAAAATAACAACTGGGCTATTCCATGTCAACCACTCGAGTGTGCACCGCAGATTGTCATGGATTTTTTCGCTTTGGTGTGATGATAGATATTGATGAGAAATGAAAATCATGAAATTTGAGCTTTATACTGGCATTTTCGTTTTCCCGCAGGAAGCATCAGAAAGAAATTTTGGGGGGGTTCCACCATCAAAAAATGCTATACAATGCGAAAAAAAGACAATTTTGAGAAGGCCATAAAAAGTAATGGGACCCTCCCCAACTTTGAAACTCACTATCTGGGGAGTTTTTTTTGGTGTAGATGAAAATCTGGCTCAAAAATGTGATAATTCCTTTACTTTTAAAGTTATTTGGGGGTACAAATGCAATATTCTTTACCTTTCTGGACACCAAGTGGGGGGTCAGAAGTCCGTAAGTAACAATATTTTTAATGTCCATTTGCTTGTTAATCTGAGTCAAATGCAGGACTTTCCATCAGTACAATAATAAGCACATTTAGGAATGCTGGAAAAAGTGGGGAATTGGGAAGCTCCCTTACCAGAATGTGGCATTGAGGGAAACTGGATATTTGGAGGGAAATTTAGACATAAGATATAGGGGAAGCTGTAGAGAAATGGGACTATATCCTGGGATAGGAAATTTACTTTTCAACCCCGCATTTAGGTAGTATAGCGAGTTACAGCATATGAAAAATACTAATTTGCATTTTTGGACTATATTGGCCCCCTGAAAACAATGTGGACATACGCATCACCCCCTCTACTTCAAATATGTTGAAGATACACAATCAACGAAAATATTCTTGAAAGAATCAGCTTGTTTGTTGATGTTCATTGTTTTCAGCACAAGATACTTTTGCTAATATCCCCATAGAATGTGGTACTCAATGTGCATGTACAATGACCTTTGGGTCACCTATACCTTTGTGTGGTAACTTTGGGGGTGTATTTTGTTGTGTAAAAATAAAAACACCAAGCTAGTTCTTCCATGGAAAGTGTTTAAGTGATATTCTCAACATTTCTGGGGTAGAGGGGTGGTTCTGGTCAAATGTCAACATTGGTTGTCAGGGGGGTCAAAATTTGTGTGAACAAAAAGTTTACCAACTTACCATTTTCAAGGGGCGGTACCTCACTACTTTCTAATGATGGTCATAATTGGTTGGTTTAAAGTTTCTACTATGTAACTATGATTACAAAAAAGATGACATACAAATTTTCTTACTTTTGAAGTTATGACCCCCAGATTTGGCCCCCGAATGAACAAAAAGGCTGTATATTTTAGGCCTCATTAACTCTAAAAGTGAACACGCTATGAACTTCCTGATGCCAGATGGAATTTCACCAACTATTACCAATAGATATTGATTTTCAAAGTTGGAGGGCTCCATACTAATCTGTGACCATCCTCAAAACATAGTCTTTTCAACATTGGGTGGCACTTGTGAGGGTAACCACCTAAATTTCCAAATGCTCTTAGCGGGAAAAAACGAAAATGGAATATGACGCTCAAAATTTCTGATTTTCAGATCGATCAAGTCTACCACTAACAACTTTAAAAGCGAAAAAATCCATTGGGACGTTGCGCGGTGCACATCTCGAGTATTGACATGGAATGGGCCAACGTTCGTGTTATTAAATTCGGATTCGGAATTTAGGTTATACATATAGTTAGCCTATGGTACTCTTATCAAAGCGAAAACCCCGAGTTCACCTCAAACTTTGGAATTGAGCAGTTCATGTGACATTCTTTAGTCCTTGTCAGCATAGATGAATCAGGTTTTTAAAAAAACTTATACTAGAAAAGTAAATTAGAGAAAGTCTGAAATGGAGATTTCCTTTTTTTAGTTGTATACATATAACATAATATTTTAATCAAATAATATATCACAAAATCAGATAATATATCCAAAATGGAGTATAGTATATTGGCTATCAAAAAGGTTTACAATAAGGGACCATACCGGTCTTGGTTCTTGCCCATAGAAGCGCTGTAAATCCATAATCGCCTTCCCTGTTTCCATTATAGTGACACCATAGCAATCCAATATATTTCGGAAGACTTGTAAGTTCTAACTAGAAGACTCTATTATTTTAGCGATGAGGAAGCGTCGTTGACTTCACGCCCATCGCCAATTGCCAAATAATCAGACGTTCTTAATTTCGCTGGAGTAAATCAAAAACAATTACGCACATCATGGGATGGACTTGATATCAACCACACGCAAGCAAACCCAGGCCGGTAATCGTCTGGGTACAGTGGAGAAGAAAACTGCGTGGTGGTTCCATTCGGTGGAATTATAATTTCTCGTTTTCCACGGGGGTTGGCTGTGGATAGAAGGAGAAAGGAAGAAGATAACTATAAAAGGAACGAAAAGCTGATAAAAAAAAACAACATTCGGTGTTTAATGCGTTGTTCTTGGTAAGTCTCTCTTTGAGTCTCATGGTTTGTATGGCAGAGGAATCAACTTCTCAATTTGGTCAGAAGCTTTTGAAATTTATATTTAAAAAAATACTCTCAGGCCAGCAAAAGGGTAGACATAACAGCAGGCCTGTAGCCAGTGGTAATTATCTGCAGGGGAAATTTGACATAATCTACCCAATTGAAGCAAAAAGTCGACCCTCTTACATTTGAGGTCCCATGAGGCTTTGGAGGCTCGATAAATCATGTGTACATCACTTAGCGCTCCGGGTGCATAAAGGTGAGACACATGCACAATGACATAATAATCATTACTACTATAATATACCACTAAATTGTCCAAAAAAATTATCTTAAGTATGTCTTGTTCTTCAGAAGTCATATGCGACAGTATTTAAAAAATGCTCTGCAAACCTGCTCCCGGCAACATAAGATTGAGGCCCACGTGCAACAAATCAGAGTAACAGACGAATAAGTTACTTGTCTAGTAAGTTGAGCGGTATCTCGCGATTTTGCGTGCAAAATCTTTACTGGACTAGTAACTTACCCGACATCTTTTTTTTCTTACTTGACAGTTACTCTTGTTGTTTGAGATGATTTGTAGGCAGGTTTAGATAGATCCCATGTACGAGGCATGTGTTTGTATTTGAAATGTAGAAATAATTACACGTTTCACGTACAAGCATCACGTATGCCATCTAAATCTTGCCATTGCTCTCACGGAAAAGCTCTGGCAGATAAAATTTAACCCTAAAAATGCTATGCTATATTGGTGGAAAATAACAAACCGTACTACAATACATCTCGTCGTGAAATCCCGGACAGTCTGGAGTACCATCACAAACGTAGTCAGATAAAATACAGCCGCCTCCTGCAGGACATGTAAAGTGAATATTCCAGCAATCACCTGAAAGAAAGAATACATAACCCGCACTCAATGTAACATGAAATAAAATCCACAGAGTACACATTTGTCTGTTGGTAAAACATATTTATAAAGTTATGAAATTACGAAACTGCGCTTGGACCCTATAAGGAGCTCATCATAATACCGCATTATTAATTTTGTCTGAACATAAAGATTCCAAAAAGGCATAATTTGTAATATATACAGCCTAAAGTTATAGGCTAAAAACAACAAAAATCATTTAAAAATATTAGTACCTTCTATTTGGAGATACTGTTGGCCTTGACCCAAGGCTAAAGGTTTGGTGGTAATTAAGGCCGAGAAATCACCCTTGTCGTGGTATGCAATGTCAATTCCGCAGAATTGCATAAATACCACGCATTTTATTTATATGGATATTTTAACTCCAATGCTAGATTTGGATAGTAGCGGCCGGTACCACCTGATTGCGTGCATCAATATAGCGCCACCCGCGATGGAAAACCAAATCTCTCCAATCTCGATTGAGCTTGCTTTGAATTGAAACCTAGACATGCCCAAGACTTTTTCATCAAGAAAACGAACACGGTTTTTGCTAGAAACACCCCAAGTTCTCAAGGCCCTCTATTATGGAAAAACCTACCTGATCACCTTAAAAATTCCCCTTCCTTTGCGTCATTTAAAACTAACTTAAAAAATAAACTCATCAGTTTCTACAACAATGACCTCTCTCCATAACTCTGTTACCAATTTCTGCTTTCAACTTTTTGGTTTTTCACTTGAACATTTTCAGTCGGTTTATACTTGTTTATATTGTCCGTCCTGTCTTGTTTTTTGTCAGTAGGTTAGTCGTACGTCTACATCGTCTTATCCTGTTTTGTTGTTATTCCTTCGTTGTTTACGTGAGTCCACGTCTATGGTTTGTCTGTTTTTAAATCCAGGACCATTTTCCCACTCTATTCACTCATACAATATACAATCTTATTATTAAAATTTCCCTTTATAAACTATATTTATTGTATTTTGTATTATCGATTTTGTCAAGTAGAGTTCCTGGGAAATGTATGTTCGACCGTCCTATTCAATAGTTATTACTGTAACCTTTTGTTTCAAGGGCACTGCAATCCCACGCTAGCTATGCGTTTAGCAGTGTCCTCATCTCAATCACCATTATTGTTTGTTTATCACGCATAATTATATTCTATATTGTATATTTGTTTTATCATGCATAATTATCATGATTATATTCTATATTGCATATTTGATGTTGAGATGAAATAAATTTGATTGATTTGAAATGAAGCTAGCAATCTGATTGGAGGAGTGCGGTATAATTACGTCCGTAACCGCGAGAAATTTTGAAGTCCAGTTTGATTTTGGAATTCATCGGGAGCAGATCATTTCGAATCATTTGTGCTGAATTAATTGTATCTCTGAGTTGGAATCAAGAATGAATGATGAGACTAATTACTTTTGCTCATGGCGAAGGTAATGGAATGATTAGCAGAAACTGATACTGTGTGTGAATTGTGTTTCTCTACCACGTCTCCTACTTTCTGACAGGAATATCCTCTATATTTGACTCGCGGATTCACTTCTACTTATTACTGCTGAGATTTACTTCTTCTAAAACAAGGACTTCATCCTAGCAGTATAACAACCCTGATGTTGTTGTTTTATAATTATACGTTACATATTACTAAACAACAACAGCAAGAAACAACCAAACAAACAAATCACATAACACTTATTACAACCAAGTGTCCGTGTTACCACAACCCATCTCATCTGACGAATCCATACAATGCTGCCAGCCGTCACATACCAAATCCTGGTCAATACATTGATCACCAAAGTCGCAAAGGTATCTACCGGCACCACATGGATCTGCAAAAATGGTTTTATATATTTCTTATATTCTCCTTGATGAGTGATTATTTTTCAACGAGACTTAAGAAAAGCAGGCGTCACAAGAGTGCCGAAATACAAAATCAAAAACATCCAAATTGTCTACGTCTGCTTGTTAAACATATTTATGCAATTGATAATGTTTATAATGAGTGGATTCCAATTGTCTTTAACACACTGCTAAATCCGATGATGTCAAGGATTACAGAGCTAGAGACATTCCTTTGCACACTTGCTGCTGATAGTGGGCGATTCTTCACAGAGGCTCAATTTGGTGACCCCTTACTCGTATTTATTTTTTTTTTTTTTTTTTTTTTTTATCCCATAGGCGCGTTGATTTGGGCTTAATATTTCCAGGTGTGGACTATCGTTAATAGCCCCACAACCTCACATAAATTGCATAAATTTCAATTTTGATAATTCTTGAGGGCGCATTATTCTTCAAATATGCCAGTGTCTTTTTAATGTGTGTCTCTTTAATGTATGTCTGCACTGGTCTTTGTCGGTCCTTGTCTTGCACCTTTGTTGCGTCTTGTTGTAACCTGTCTTTACTATTTTTATTGGGTGGCCAATATTTTACGAGCTTTGCTCTCTATTTGGTCAACCCTCCATCGTAATGACTGCTTTTTGTATTTACTGATCTGTATATGGAGAATAAACTTGAAACTTGATGTCAAGGATTCCAGAGCTAGAGACATTCCTTTGCACACTTGCTGCTGACAGTGGGCGATTCTTCACAGAGGCTCAATTAGGTGACCCCTTACTCGTATTTATTATTTCTACTGAAAAGTGTTATTAAGGACATTTCCAGAAAGAAGCACCCGCATTTTTTTTTAAACCCGAGGTTTTTGCATATTTGGAATGCTTATAACTTTATTAGATCACACCTGGAGTGAATAAGCTAAATACGCCGTCGTTGTGTAATAATAAGATGACGATCTTGGATTTGCTGTCGTGCACGACAGAAAATCAAAGCATGCTTTTCTATGGGGACAATTACGATAGCAGGCAAGTTCAAAACATAGTTTTTTTGGTTTTCTTTCGTTCTTGTTTGACCAATAAACCTTCTAAACGTTCTCGGTAGGTGTTCTACTACAGATCAAGTACGAATTGAGAGAAATTCGTATACTCAAAAATCTCCTCCGGTCCCTTTTTGATTCCATTCATTTATATAATGCATATTATAGCAACAACGCATGCAAGACTTGTGCAAATTTCAACATTAACAATCTTACAAAGAGCACAATGGTAGGCTTCATGGCAAAAAGGATTGCTATTTTCTGATAGGCGTACTGGTTAACATCGAATGACATACATACTGGTTACATTTGCAATGTATTCCACTGGTGCGTGCTGACTGAAGCGCAACTTGAAGTCTTTATAGTTGGAATTTTGCAAAGAAGTATATACGATATATATTTGAGTATATTCCAAATAGTCCACCAGTGGAGCCACACATCCTCTAAGCAATCTTCCCCAATAAGAGAAACGTCCTTGACTGTAAGTAAACTCGGTCTCCTCAACCGAAATCGCTCCCAAGGCATGATTAAAGGGGGACCAGGCGTGAAATACGGTGTACCCACATCTGATTCCAGAGTATGCCTGCATTTGCACTGGTAACGTTAATACTAGTGAGTTAAACGGCTCGAGGTAATGGAGAGATTTCCCACACGGAACTTTGAATAAATCAAGAAAATACAAACATTAAATACAAATTATCATCCTCCCAGCCAAATCAATCATAGTAATACTGTTTTATTAAAAACAATAAAAAACGAGGGTGTTACATCCAGAAAGCTCTCGATCGGGGGAACAGGTTGGCGCAGCGTGTCTTCCCTCACCTTTTCACCAATGAGGTCTCGGTTTCGATCCCCGGCAGGGGCCCGTTCTCGGCGGCTTTATATGTGAATTTTGGGTCTGATCCATACTCGTTCCCGCAGTTTTGACTCCGTAGTTTTCTCCTGCTTCTAAAATCGAGAATTTCTTGACATAATCTGTCCTTCTGTCAATGTTCTATGGTTTCTCTGATTGCTGAGCGCCAATCACGGCTGTCGCACAGCGCCTTGAGCACGTTTACGTGGATATGTCGCGCGTTAAAAATATTCACATTATTATTATCATAAAACTGTTAAACTTCTGAAGACTTTTTCTGATATTGCAGTGAATTGCTATCATTTCTCTTGGCAGAGCACCAAAGGCATGCATCCGGAAAGGACCTCTACAGGTTAATTCTCATGGGCAGCTACATTATATGGGGTTTCAACGACTAATCTCTGCATGGATTGCGATGGTTCTGTTTCGTTTATCCATACTTTCGCAGAGCCGTATTACTCAGCTTTATCAACAATAAATATCAAAATCTACAAGAAATATCATTAGAATTTATTTTCATTGGAAATACAATATAATTATTATTTAATTGTAAATAGCAGTAACGGTGATTGAGATGGTGCGATACTACTTACTGACCCTTCCTGTTTCTTTATCACACCATGAGGGTCCCAGCATATTGCCCTCCTGAACACCACATGTGACTTTTACTGTTTCAGATAAGACAAGAACATGTTGGTGCTGGCACCAATGTATGCCCCGCGCAATGGCAGACATTCTTTCAAAAATCCCGAAAATAGCCAAGAATTGAGAGATAAATAACATTTTCCAAACAAAAAATGCCAGTGTATGTGACTTTTATTGAAAACTGACCGGTATAAATAGTGGTGTTGTAAACTTAACTCAAGTTTACTATACTCTTGTTCAAGTTTACTGTAGTACCTAAATAGTCGACTCGACCATCGTAACTGAATGTCCCTGTTCAAAAATTTTTCAATATTTCTGAAATATGCAATGATATAACCAGGCACTGCTGCTGGCACTTCGCCCAACTTGCCTGATATTTGACCCGACTATAAACACGTGGAAATAGAACCTTGTACAGATCCAATATAAATTTGTATAAAACACTAAAATACAATCTATCTCACACTGTATCGTCATTTTACTTACACAAAACTACTTTGTGTTTGCATAAATATTTATGCCGATGTCATCACAACCATTACGTAATTTTAGCACTGTTCATCCATTTTCCATTGTCATGAAAAATCGTTATTACCAAGCTTCATTCCGCTTCAATACAGCAAAACTCCATTTCTGTCAAGTTATTCCACATCTATAGCCCAGCCCCGCTCTCCCGCGCGGGGCAATTAAGATGAAGACCTTTGTTTGTTCCTGCCAGAGAAGCAATTTTTGGATCTGTTTGTTGGCAAGATCTCTGATACAATTGGTATTAAGTTTGTGATGAAGCCACTCTCATCGTTTCTTCAACCGTTAAACACATTGCGGCCCCCTAATTTGTTTGTGGTATCAGGAGGGCCCTAGGTTTTTTGCAAACTGAGTTGTGAGGGGGTGGGTTGATGCGGGGGTGGGTGTTGGGGCTGAAAAGTATACAAAAGTAGGAGCGCGAAAAGCGGGAAATGGGTGGGTTGAAAAAGAAAAAGGGAAATGGTAAACAACACAGAATTCTGGGACTAAACAACTGAAACGTAATAATTTACAATGCAACGACATCTGTACGCGACTTTTACTTAGTGGTTTTGTTTACTAATAAAAGTCGGGAATCCGACTTTTATTATAGTTTGGAAACAGTCGAGTCGTAAGTGGCATCTTCAAAAGCCTTTTAAAATTGATTTAGTGTCTGTTTTAGTGTTGGTATCACCTAACTAATAGCATTTTAAGGTTTTAAAAAAATGACTGTTTGTGGCTCTAAGTAAATATCATGATTGATAACATGTCAAAGAATATTAAAATATCCAGTCAGTTTTTAGTCAAGGTTTTCAGCTTTCGCAAAGTAAGTTAATTAATTGCCATAGATGTCGATCTTTTAGGTCTGAAACCAATTGATCCTGAGATGAGAGTACATTGTGATGGTTATGAAATCAAATACAATCGTAAACATGCGAGATACGCCGGAGATAGCCGGTAAAATTGAAGAAGTCTGTCATTCGTAGTAAACTGGTTTAGTACGTGTTATAAAACTCCCTTTCAGTAAGGATGGGATATTGGCCGGTGTGGCAGAAGATATGGTCCTCCGGACTCATAGTCCACCTACATAGGTGAGAATAGGGCACTCGATTCAGTTGACGTCTTCGCGCAACATTCAGTTTCACGCTTTATTCTGTGTCTATGGAGCCCGGACTATGCTATGGCGGACTTATCTCCTTGTTACACCGTTGTACCGCACACACGCACTGCCATAAACAAACCACACAGAAACATAACTAATCATGGACTATGCACGTATTTTTGTGCATTCCTAAATTTCAAGTGAACACTAAAAGGTTGTCATTATAGTAGAAAATAATCTTGTTATTTTCACTAAAAAAAACAAAAAAACCGAAAATTTTAAAATTTTGAATATTTAGTCCACTGTATAGAGATTTGAATTTGATTTGACTCACAGCAGTTTGTTCATCTGTATGGTTCCACATTGCGTGGGTACGTGTACAAGATATTTCGAGGCAGGCAAAAGTCATATTCTGCGCAATAATATTCATTTTGTTCGAACAATTTCCTGCAAAGAAAAAAAACATCAATGTCAGTCTGTTGTTATATAACGCTTCTTATGATGACGGCAATGATGCGGGATTCCTATTTGCTTGAGCAATCATCCGAAATTTGCTAGAAAATCGTCCACAATCAGCTAATTTTCTAATAATAATAATATAATTTGTATTTTTAACGCGCGACATATCCACGTAAAACGTGATCAAGGCGCCGTGCTGCTGCCCATGAAAGGCGCTCAGCAATTCAGAGAAACCATAATTCCATTATTCCAGAACAGATTTATGCCAAGAAGCTCAATTTTAGAAGCATGTTGCGTGAAGAGTCAACTGAATCAAGTGCCTATTCTTTACCGTTGTATAGGTGGACTATGCGTCCGGTGGTCTATAAAAACTTCTACTGACCGCGAGGCCTCTCTTCACCATTTATCCCCGTCACAACAAATTCATCCTATGAAGCTCTTACTAACTTAAGTATTATTTATTTGTGCATAGACAAAAGGGATTACACTATCTGGTGATAATTTCCTTCTTATAAACCTGATACCCTCAATCATCCGATGACTCCAGAGGGTCAGAGCGCCATCACAACACTATCTCATTTCTTAGTGTTTTCTTGCTTTCAAACCCTTTTTCGCAAAACCATCAAAACTTAACATATTCACCTTGCAAATGGTAATAATTTACTTACCACAACCAATTCATCTGATGATCCATACAATGAGGGGCGCCATCACAAGTAGCATTATTTGGAACACATTCAAGACCGGAATGACATCGGAACTCGTCTGCTTCCCAATCTGTGAAGGTATATTCGGCATAATACATTATAACCTTCGCACCTTCTCTGTATTGTGGGCTTTATTTCGTTAATCTGTATCTTTAAATAAAAGCCCTGTACAGAGTACCTGCGAAGGGTGTAATGAATCTCAATGGTAATGTATGCGTCATTCAAAGTTGAAGTCTATAAACAGTGTAAAAGGAGAAATAGATGATATAGTAGTAGGGTTTATAAACCAAAATCCCATTCTAGAAGTTTGGGAAGAAGGTTTGAACATAGTGTTTCTATAGTTTGAAGGGTGCCTGAATCCGAATAGTTGGTCCAACCTCTGTGAAATGGGGGGAACTTTGAGAAAAAAAAAAAAAAACCAATAAGGGGGTAAAAGAGTCAGGGGTCAATAAAATCAAGTAAACTTGTGTTTGAAGTAACCCCACTATATTTTGGCTTCATGATAAGGATTGAAAAAGGTGTAGTTGTGTATTTGTTCGCGACGTTAAGCTGAGCATTGGGTAAGTTTCACCCCAGGATTACCTTGAACCTTAAACTCAAAGTCAAAAGGTTTCGTGGGGGGTGGGGGGGGGTTCCACCCAAGAATATTTTGATGTACATTTTTGAAATTATTATGCGCATAGCTCTTGCTCCAAAAACTCTGCATTTATGTAAACTAGTCAGTTCCATCATTTAGAGCTGAAAACCGCATTAAAAAATCCGATATTCCTAACTTTTTTAACGCCAAAAATCGGATTTTCGAAAATGTTCTGTGGAAAATGCCAATTTGGCCGACTCGCGACTTATGACGTCATTGTGACGCCATATAGGTATGTTAGTCCTTATTTTGGTTCAATTGAAAGAGGAGGACCATCGCTCTCCTTGGTATCAAAAATCATAAGCAGCGTGACTTTATAAGCAATCTCGAGGGGGTGGTAACCCCCCATCCCCCACCCACCCCACCCCACCCCCACCAAACCTTGTACCGTGTTACAAAAAAAGGCTAGGTAAGACGATTACCATAAAAAATATTCTAGAAGACAGCGAATTATCATATACAAGTTCACGGAATCATTTCGCACATCACCACACCATGGTTTAAACTTTCATGGAAATTCATAAACTTAAACCGTATTACATTGGTTTTATGCCACCCACCCCACCACACACACTACGGGTCTTGCATATACTCACCAATATTACGAACTGAATAAGCTTCATCCAAATCCAACAGAATCAGGATGGTAATTATAATTTCTCAAAGTATCCACATATTCAATGCTTGAACGTAGAAAAGAATCAACGGAACAGACACATTATGTATCTATAAGTTAACCTGGACTCATTCCCAGGTTCAAAACGTCACCAACTTTCACAGTGCTGGAAGGAAAACGTAGCGAGGAATTCTACAGCTATACGTGAATTTTTCAGGACGCCCCTACAATCCAAAAGCAGCGATAAGTTTTGATAGTTTCTCTGATAGCCTGGTTATGTTAGCTCTACACAACACCGTCGGAACTATCTAGCTGAAATGCTGCAAGGAAACTGAAGATATCATCGCTAATAGTAAAAGCTAAAAAAGTGAAAGAAATGATTCATTGAATCCACCCAAATTTAATCTTTTGGTACCACTTCGATGTGAACACTGACCTATTATATTATGTTCACAATACCCACCATACATAAACCACAATTTTGCTCATATCATAATATGAATCTGAATTGGCCATCATCTTTACCGGTTGGAGTTGAAGAATACTCGCACAATTCGGCGAACACCATTCTCAATTTGATGGAATAAAGGTGGGGTCGAATTTAACAAGTCCTATATATATCTTTAAAGAGACCACGAGGACATTTTACAGAAAGAGTGTCCCAAATCGAACCCGGGTGAAGAAACTGAGTGTCCGCCATGAGAGAGTGTCCTATGCTACCATACAACATGTACGGAATAAACCGTGATCTGTAGACGAGTCATGTTGGGTACATGCTGAAACAAATGATGTCACAGATCACTCATGGACAGATGGGTGGTAGGACACTCAGTCACACGACACTGTATTATATGCCACCGGTTTTGTGCACATTTGAATGCCCTTACCAATTGCGAGATCACACCTGAGTGAATAGCTGAATACGCCGTCCTTATAAGATGATTTAGTATTTTCCTGACAGAAAATCAAGCATACTTTTCTATATATAGTGGAGGATATGGGATAGCAGGAAAGTCCAAAACATAGTTTTGTTTTTACTGTGTTTGTTCCAACAAACCAACGAAACGTTCTTGGTAGGTGTTCTACTGCCGATCAATGCAAATGAAAGAAATTCGTAACCTCAAAATATCTCCTTCTGTCACGTTAATTTGATCTATTGGTTTACAAAGGGAGTTTTCGTAATCTGACCCATTTACCACTTTTTGTCTGACACCCTAATGAATTCGAAAACTTAACGGAATAAAGTTTGTCAGAAAAAAGTGTCATGGGGTCATGGTTTACTACACTCCGTTTAGAAATGTACTGTGCTGTGCATTCCATATTTTCGTTGATACCCTTTTCATTTTATTTTGACTCAACAATTCTCAACATTCACAAACTGAGAAACTCTCTGGAATAAATTCAATGTATAACCACAAGGGTCTTTCGTCTGAGAAAATCGCCACAATCATTGATTCCATTGCCAAAAGGAGTCGTATCTATCAAGATGTGAAGGGGCACTTGATGAGTCTTCGTCACCAAACCTGAAATGGATAAAATTAGTTAGCACAACTTACTATGGAAGTATAAAATAATGTACGCACTCTTAATGTCAATCACGACTCTCTTTCCTATCTCATGTCTTACTCTCGCTTTGCCTGACAGTGTTTCTGTCTGTTTGTTTATCAGATTGTCGACAAAGACACGATTTTTCGACAAAGGCAAATATGACCGACAGAAACAAATTGTACTTTTCACATTCCCATAACCGATTTCGTACCTCCCTCCCACCTCCATCCTCCTCCCTCCTCTCTCTCACTATCCTCTATTCTCCCTCATTCTACTAACCGATCTCTCATTTTCGCTTTCTCTTTCTTTTTACGCTCTCTTTGTCTCTCTCTTCCTTCCCCTCCCTCTCACAGATAAGCTTGAACCAAAATTAGCAAAATGGAGACAATATGAATATTCGACAAGATTATTTAAACTGTCTTTTTCTACTGTAGTATAGAGTATTTTACATACAAATGAAACATTTTGTTATACACTCAGGTTGCTTTCGGCATTTGAACGATTGATCTATTCATTTTACTATCTTACGACAATTGGCTTCGTCGCTATAATCTAAACAGTCTGGAAAACCATCACACACGGATGCATTCAAGACGCATCCACCGTCTTCACAAAGGAAGTCTTCCGAGGGGCAATTTCCTGAAACATAGATGTGGTACAAAAGACGTGGTTGTTAAAAGAAATACCTCAAACTAAGATGGTTTTGTTGCTTAGTTATCGATGCTATTACTGTTTTATCTTGTAGTTGTGTTACAGCAACTGGGGAGAAGGTAATCAAAACAAAACTAAAGTAACACCTACAGTATGTGCCAAGGAATTTAACATTCAGAAAAAGAAATATCAAGACTATACTTGTGTCGATCTTTGCTAAACCTATGTACTATATGAATGTCTAATTATTCCCGTTTATCCCATCCCATTGGGGTGCATAAATCCAGAGATCTACAAGGGAGTAAAATTAGATGGGCCACTTTCACATGGAATGTTTAATCTTGGTAAGTAGCGAAAAGGCATTTTAGGTACTGGCTTTAGTGACATAGCTTTCAAAGAAAGATTAAGACTTGAATATTTTAAGTCGGATAGTATTAATTATTAAAAGAACCATGCTCTGGTTAAAATTCAAGTATTTCAAATTGAGCATTGCTTCAAGATAGATAGCACTCAACAGCCTGGTAACCATCGACAGCCAGAATTCACCACTGAAGAGCGTGTGTATATGTTAACAACTTTCATGCAGACCAAGAGCCATGTACAAACCATTCGTTCGTTTTCTCAGCAATTTCATAATAACCGCTGACCAAACGGGAATACAATACAATAAAAAGAAACTTTGAAAAATACCAGAGTCATGAAATGAGCTTAAATGGGAATAGAGACAACAGTAGAAGGCGAAGAATATCTACAACCTGACGTAAGGACACCCCAAAGAAAATTCCAAATATGAGCCCAAGAAGACATATACTAGACTCGACCATCCTTTAATCGTTATCACAAGGATTGATTTGGGCTGGCATCCGTACCACATCAAGTGGAGGAATGCATTCCTTGCGAATGATCTTCCAACAATGATGATCCACTGTAACTAGCTTGTCAACCATTCCAATAGGTTTCAGCAGTTTTTACCGTGCTCATTACCCTGAAAGGCTTCCATGCCTCCCCAAAACAGTGAGTTGCCCAACTTGCATTTGACATGCTTTTTTTTTAATTTGGCTCTAAAATTTGTCTTGTTAGATCCAGGAGTGCAATGGTTTTGGGGTGTATAATAATTATAATAGGGCTGTTTTTGATATTAGAGTGTTCGGTGCGCATGGCTACAGAGCGCGCATAGCTCTGTAGCCATGGCCTCGATGTTCAAGGTTTTATGTTTGATAGAGATTATACTTTTTGCAGGGGAAGTTTCTGGCGTTTTGAGTTATGCACAGGTAATTTAACAGAAGCATGTGATGTGAACTTTTAATAGCAGTGACGATGAAAAAAACAGATGTGGCAACGGACGTGGGTCTGGGGCCTAACTGTTGAGTATTTAAGCACAACTTACAATGTACTGATATTATTACCCTGCGTAGGCCTAGTTATTGCATGGCTGTAGCCTAATTTACAATTTGAGTGGTGTTCCGACTAGGTGTTTTATACTTAAAGGGATTAGCAGCGATTTTCTAATCCACACATAGAAAAAATCATAAAATTCATATTTTTGGGGGTATTTTTTGTTACTGGCATGGATATGCCAACATAACCTGCAAGTGGTTGGCTCAAAATCGGTGTATTAAAAACAAGGCAGTACTTTTTATCTGATTCTTTAATTTTATACGTGCGATCAAATTCCGACTTGAGATCAAAACAAACAGCCCTTTCCTCGTGAGTCTCGCCAGATTTTTGGGTGATATTGTGACCCATGATCAATACAGTTTTGACCTCAACACAAACATTATTGATCGTTGGTTATTCTGTGTCGTGTAACCACAATCAGCTGTTTATTGTAGATTTTGAGATGTCATCGCTGTAACTATATATTTGCGGGATAAAAAAAACGAAGGGAATGACAAATTTCCTCAAATACTTAATTGTTTTTCACTATTTGGTGTTGGTGTTTTACAATTAAACAGTTTAAGGACTTGTACACATTTTTATCCCTGATTTTAAGTTAAAACAAATGCATTTCCATTTTTCGATTCACCCTCGCAATATCGCTGCTAATCCCTTGAATGAAAGTAAGCCGTGGTATTGTCATGGATTATATCCATTTAGAATTTCGTGCACGACGGTCCGTGCATATAGCCTGTTGCCTAACTCATTTTTTCAGTCCCATAATTGTTTTCTAATATGGAACTGAGTTCACTGCCTATCTCCTACAGTAGACAGTCGAAAAAAATTATTTTCTAAAATATCTGGTTTGAAGCACCTGAATTTTTTGAATTTTGTCCTCAATCATGTTGTATTAAATACAAAAGCACTCAGTCAAAGAGAGTAAGAAATGCAAAGGTGTTTCATGGCCAAAAAAGCAATGTTTGTCATGCCGTCGCGAGGGACCTCAATGGTGCAAACTTTGCACCCTCAAAAAATCATTGATCTTCAAGACGTAAATGCGGAAATACTACTGTGAACAGAAAAGAGTGGAAAAGAGGTAGTTAATACTTACCTATCCACATCAACAAGAAACTTACTGATATTTTTGAGGGTTTGGGGTCGGTGGAACTCGATACCTTTGCCTATAGTATAGGCCCTAAGATTCTGAGTTTTTTGACCTGACATATTTGAAAAATAAAGAAGCTATAAAAAAATTCATCAACAATATATAGCATCATTAAACAGTGTACATTCAATACACAACCAAATTAAAAAGCAACAGCTGAAATTTCATCACCTGAAATCTGGGATGTAAAACAAAAGTTGAGGTAGGTCAAATTCGGAACCCAAGTTATTGCATGCAAGGTAAGTTTTGGTCAAATCACACTTTTGATGATTCCAAATGGTAAACAACTCACCTACATGAGGATACCAGCCTCTTAGGAAGAACCCCGATTTACAAAATCAGTTAACCAGTTGCCTATATTGGTTCGGAAATGGATCGTGTTAGAAGCATGCGGTGCCACCAGTCTTTTTCGTTGAGATGAACAGTCACATGTGATGGTGATGGTGTCAATGAGGCAGTATAAGCTTAGCATTGATGTTAAATGTTTCAAATTCATGAATGACATGGACACTGCTTCTATTACTGTTTCATGGCTATCACTAAGGAGCATTATTTGCATTGATTTGAATTTTAACATGTTGAAAAACATTAAGATTAGATTACCCCGATGCTGGTACGTACGTCATTGAAAAAGGTGATACCACTATTACGCCTCCCATAGACTTTGTATAGAAATTTCATATTCTAGTTGAACTGTTATCTCGAGTTACCTTGCGTTCAGAAATGAGAGTTTGCACATGTGTTCCCACGATTCTTTTAAACATATCCAAAAATTTTTGATCACAACTTTTCCGTATAAAATTGTTGAAATATTTAGCGATTCTGGAGGGGTAGTAATTCGCTACTCAAATTTTCGCCACCCGAAACCGGGAAATGCCACGGTTGTGGTAATCCGCGTAAAAGCATAATAAGCTTAAATCAACACATTTTCTTTCAGGAAATCATGCACACTTTCCAAAAAATGGTTTTAGAGGACCAAATTTTGCAAAAAATGTGCTCAAATCGTATCAAAACTCAGATGTTCTGTGAAGTACGGACTATTGCTTTGATAAATTTTGCCGGAAGTGGCCGCCAAAGGGGTAATTAGTGGTGTGTACCGTTTAAGCGAGGAGAAGTTTTTAGACCCGCTAAATAATATATGTCAAAAGATAGTTGAATAAAAAGTTAATTGAGTCGTCGGCGAAAATTTCACTTATTAGCAGTTTTAAGCTTCGGATATGGCATTCTCAAAGATGGCCGACCAATAAGCAAACCACTCACTTTTGACCGAATTTTTTTGAGTTTAGTGCGTGGTTTTCCTATATTTTGACCCGACCTGAAAGCCTATTAAAGTTCCGACGACACCTTTTGTTAAGTGACTTTATAGAACTCCCATTGGTAATTACATTTTACGATGGTGTGTTAAAAACATTGTAATTTGAATGTTAAAAAACCGTCTGATAATTTGTAATAGGTTAACAGCTTAATTTGCAAAATGCGATTTACTCGATTTTAGCCACTTTTCAGGTGCATGCGACTTTACTTGCCTTAAAAATTCCTCTAAAAAATTGCTCAGAAATGAACAAAATCAACTAAACACTTAAAAAGTAAAAACAAAGTATATAAACGTGGCCAAATATGATTCATCTAGTACATTCCCCATTTGTTTAGATTTGCCCTTTCAACCAAAAGTCGGGCGTTTTCGACTGTATCGGCCATTTTGAAACTTGAGCGCGTTAAACACACTGCGAACCCCCCCCCCCCGCCACTTAAAGTGTAGTAAAATCGGGGGATTTTAAAGGAAAATGAGAAAGTGTTATTATAATAAGTTCTGGAGAAGATCGTAGGACCTGCCTATATATTACTTACAACGCATTTGCGAGTTAAATAGAGAATAAAAATCGATTAAAAAGACATGTACTGCAGGCATACTAGCGGATTGGCGGAATATCCGTTGCTTACCTTGTCAGCCAGTATGTTGCGGCGTGTTTGAGCCCGATTTGAGTGTAAATAGTTGATGTTGTTTGCCCATAAAGAGCAAATACGGATGAGAAACCCCTAATATGTTGGTTTGATTAAACATTATAGTGTTTTAAGAAAGATAAAAAATAGATTAAAAATACACTAAAAGCTGTTGATATTGCTCGTACCAACCCAAAAGGCTTTATAAACGAGACTAGTCCATGCTTGCGCTGGGTAAAGGTGCATACCACTCTACGCCTCCATAGCTTGTATAGAAAAAGTCCATGTTCTACGTGGTGTATCTCGAGTTACCTTGCGTTCCGGAAAATGAGAGTTGCACAGTTTTTTCGCAAGACTTTCTTTTATAACATATCCAAAATCATATCCAACTTTTCCGTATTAAATTGAAATATTAGCGATTTCTTGGAGAGGGTAGTAATTTCGCTACTCAAATTTCGCCCCGGAAACCGGGGGGGAAATGCACCCGTTTGTGTTAATCCGCCAGTAAAACGCAAATAAGCTTAAATCAAAACACATTTTCTTTAGGAATATCATGCACACTTGTCCAAAAATTGGTAGAGCCAAATTATGCAAAGGTGCTCAAATAGTATCAATAACCTCAGAATTTTTCTAGTGAAGTACGGCTATTGCTGTGATAAATTGTGCCGGACAAAGTGGCCCCCCGCCCCCCCCAAAAGGGTTAAATTAGTGGTGTGTACCCAAAAGTACCACACTTTGACTTGAACTGCTATTGAATCGTCTTTACTACGCCTTCTAAAGCATTGAAACTAGTCTTTACTACAGAACCACATGTATAGTCTAAACATCTTGATCGATTTAC
The DNA here is from genome assembly GCA_023653785.1 of Ophioderma brevispina. Lineage (NCBI taxonomy): Eukaryota > Metazoa > Echinodermata > Ophiuroidea > Amphilepidida > Ophiodermatidae > Ophioderma > Ophioderma brevispina. The sequence goes on from JAMKCH010048658.1 coordinate 54,264, forward strand.
GCTGTGACAACGGAGTTACAGAATGCGTGCTGCTTTGCCGTATGGTAGTTATAAGCGGTAACGAGATGAATAGTTTAGTGTACGTGTAGGCATACCAGGTCACGTGTCAGTATCAGGTATCAGTTTGATCTTCGGGGGCGACGCTATATATAAATCCGA